>SZWC01015554.1:36846-55117 GCA_023375785.1 Penium margaritaceum | reverse complement strand
CTGCTCTCAAGAATGCCTCAACCTCCAAAAGATCAACCGGCTGACTCTGCGCATGCACTGCGTCTGCTATCGTACTGGTGTGAATCTCGTGCGCCAACGCCCCCGGTGATCCGTGTAGGGCATCCCGATCCGCACAAGACTGCTGTGCCACCACCATGCCGCTACTGGTCGGAGTCGTGAGTGCCATCGTCAAGGCACGCGCGATCTGCACTCCTCCCGATGCAACCTGCTGCTGCACAATGTCCGGCTGCTACCCCAGCGTAGATGTCGATCTCAATGACATGCAGGTCCCAAGTACTCCAACATCTGCCGGAGTCGTCAGCACACTCTCCCCCGAAAGTCCTGGGCCTCCACTGGACGGAGCCAAGAGTGGCACAGTCCAGGGACACCGTGCGTGCACTCCTCTTGAGGTAACGTGCTGCTGCAGAACGTCCGGCTCCTGTCCCATCGTGGATGTCGACCTCGATGACACGCATATCTCCTGCACTGGAACCTCCGCCGGGATCGTGTAAGCCTGCTGCACAAACTCCGCCAAAACTCCGCAAGAGGCATCCCGATCCGTATGGGACCCCTGTGCAACCGCCGGGACGCCACCGGTAGGAGCCGCGAGTGGCACCACCGAGGGACGCCGGGCCCGCACTCCTCCTGACGCAACCTGCTGCTGTAGCAGATCTGGATCCAGCCCGGACATAGAAGTCGAGCTCCATGATACGCAAGTCTGGACCATGACCTCCATGGAAGGATCAGACTCCACGTCATGTACTGCCACCCTGTCATCTGCATCTGCCTCGGCTGTTGCTAAGGCACGGCGGGACGGCGGGGGTGCGGCTACTGTCGCTACGGGCATAGGCACTGTCTGATGACCACACTCCCCCTCGACAGGTATAGCAATGGAAGCCGAGGAGGTGGAGGATGTATCGGAACCGGCGCGAGCACGCCGGGCGGAGCGTTGACGCCGACGTCGCGGGGCCACTCCACTGGAACGACTGCATGAAAACATGTCATCGCGAGGTGACGTCGTGGTCGCAACAGAGTGGAGGATCGAAAGGATGGTGGCAGCATGAGACTCCCTGGCAGATGGGGCTGAAGGTACACCATCAGATGACGAAGGAGGAGAGGGTGGAGGAGATGTGATCGAAGAGGCCGTCGACGAACGAGTAGCAGAAGCACGCTCACTGACGACAAGGTCACAGAGCTGCTGCACCGTCTGTCAGAGGCCGTGGATCTCAGCGAATATGCTTGCCAGAGGTCCAGCTAGGGGATCTACCAACGACGGCAAATCCGTATGCTGTGGAGGACGCAGGCTCGAACGAGGCTGTAACCAAGGTGGATGCCAGCCGGGAGGGCGCGTCCAACAGCGACGCCAACCATGACGTCTATCACCACAGTAGTAGCAGGCGAATGCGCAGGGCGCCTGCTCAAATGTCCGCGCACTCATCTCGTGCGCTGGACGATGGATAGGTGCCGAGGGCACCTGCTCCCGGTGGTAAACACCAAGCCACGGGAGAGAATGAGAACCGCAGGTACTATCACTCCTGGAGGTCACGGCGTCTGGGTCAGCAAACGCGATGAGACGGGAAGAGCTGCACTACCACAGCACACCCGGAGACGAGAGTCTGACTGGCTGCGGCGACCAATGCTGCTGCCACGAATGGAGCGAAGACTGCTCCAAGACAAAAAGGGGTGGCGGCTGCAGGTGTGGCTGCTGCTCCAATCGGTAGACGACCCAGCCCTCGGAGACGGTAAGACTTGAATCCGCCGGCGATCCTACGGGGTGAAGTGCGCGCACCAATCCACGGGTCCCAGGGAGACGCCGGTCCACGACACGTCTCAAAGCGGAAATCGCCACTGACAACACAATCCGTTGCCGGTGTAGATTGGAAACGGCAAGCGCTGGTGCAACCGCCGCTGATGCTGCAGTGGTTGCTGCAAGTGCAGTGTCGGTGAGATGACGGGCTACTCGATGGTCCCATACGTTTGGTTGAAACTGTCTTTTCCTCCCCCTTTTTCTCCTTTTTTTTTTTAATAATATCTTTTTGCGACCTCACCCTCCCGTGTGTTTTTTTTTTCTCTTCTTCACCCCTTATCCTAAGGCGTACCCCCTCCGTAGTTGTTTTTTACACTTGTACCCCCTATTCTCGATTGCCCCAAAGCTGGGGCAATCAGTAAAATAGGGGGAGAGGGGGGGGGGAGGTCCGGCTTGTCCGGCCCTCCCTCCCGTGCACTACTCGCTCGCTCGCTCGCTGATCGAGCGAGCGAGAGAGAGAGCCAGAGAGCGACGAGGGGGGGGGGTCCCTTCCGCCCCTCTGACCCGGCCCCCCCGTCGGTCGGCCGACGGGGCCGACGGGGCCAAGGGGGCCCGCGAGACCGACGGGCCCGCCTCCGCAGGGCCCCTCAGAGGGGGTTCGGCGGGGCCCTCCGAGGGCCCTATTGAGGAGGGGAGAAAGGAGGGAGAGAGGGGGGGTGGCGAACGGGGTCGACAGGCCCCCTCAGAGCCCCCCCCCACTTCAGAGGAGGGCTGCGAGGCCCTCCTCGCAGCGGCAACAGCAGCTGCAGCGGCAGGTGCAGCTGCTGCGGATGCTGCTGCTGCTGCTACTGCTTCAGCTGCTGCTACTGCTGCTGCTTGCTGCTGCGGATCTGCTGCTGCCTCTTTTTTTTTTTTTTTTTTGCTCTGCACGCTACTGCTGCTGTTGCTGTTGCTGCTGCGGCTGCTGCTGCTGCTGCTACTACTGCTGCTGCTGCTGCTGCTGCTGCTAAAGCTGCTACTGCTGCTAAAGCTGATGCTGCTGCCAAAGCTGCTGCTGCTTCTGCTACTGGTGTGTCGCTGCTTGCTGCTGCCACGGCTGCAAGCTGCTGCTGCGTCGCTACTCCTCGTGCACGCTGCTGCTGCCAACCCTTGCTGCTGCTGCTGCTGCTGCTTCTCACCGCCCCTCTGGCGTTCGCGTGCAGTCGCTTCGCGCTCCCTCACGCTGCTGCCGGCGTGGCGCCACGTGGGGCGTTCTCTTTAGCATTCCGCCCACTGCTGCTGCTTCTGCTGCTCACACGCCCCCCTGTGCTTTGATACCAAATTGGAAATAATTTTAGGGCATGCAGGCCCATGTTAGAACGAACATGAGCTCTGTGTGTGAGTGCGACGCAAGACGGCAAGAATTTGGCTAAGTCTGGAACGCTGATTATAAAGAACAAGGAGAGATTACAAATGAGCCCCTAGCGGGCTTAAGTAGGGGCGCCGGCAGCTAGCCACACCGGGCCCCGTCACCCCCGCTGAGCCGAAACGGGTCAGCGGGGAGAACACACTGCGTACACCACGATAACAATAACGGTGGTCTCCTCGAGGCACCGGAACAGCTCTCCGAGTACCCGGGTCTCGACCACCGAGAAAATAGGAACAGTGCCAGAAAATCTCAGAATCAGCGTCCAGACATCACGCATGGCTTTCCGAACATCAGAAGCCCCACAATAGCCATCGGGTCTCCTCGTCGCACCGGTACAGTCAACCGGGTGCGCGGGTCTGAACCCACCGAGAAAACTCTCCTACCTCCTGACAAGCCGACATGGCTGCCGGAACGCATCAACCGCGTCTCGCCGGCGCTGTCGTAGGTGCTGGAGAAGTCTCGGTGCAGTCTGGAGGCCCGTCGTGTCGTCACGCCCTCCTCTGCCATATACCCCGAATGTGGGTATATCGGTAAACTAGCAGTGTCGGTCGTGACGGGTGGAAGCAACACAAACCAACATGCACGACCTGTGACTGTCATCACCGTCTGACCAGGCACTCACGCCTAGTCAGCGGCTGTGTTGCTAGGAAGCTTCCACGCATTTTCTCATGGTATCAGAGCAGTGAGACAGTTCTCACTGAGGTGCGCAGCAGAGACGCAACAGAGCAGCAGCAATTAGAGTCACCGATGCAGCAGATTCCTTTTGGCCTGTCGGAGACGGCCGGTTGCCGTCGGCGCTGCCCTCACCCACCACATGAGATTGCAGGAGCGCTGTTTCCACCGTGCCAGCAACAGCAGCAGAGGAAGCAGCAGCAGAGGAAGCAGCAGCAGTGTAGCAGCAGCAACAGCGGTGTGTGGCAGTTGTAGTGAACGCAGCCGCCACCCACAGCCGCAATGGTAGCAGCAGCAGCGGCGACAGCAACAGCGGCAGCAGCGGCAACACAGCAGCAGCGGCGGCAGTAGCAGCGGTGGCAGCAGCAGCGGCAGCAAGAGCGGTGCAGCAGTAGCAGCGGCAGCCGCGGCGGAAACAGCAGGTCAGTAGCGGTAGCAGCAACAGCACGGCAGTAGCGGCAACAGCAACAACAGCGCGGTAGTGGCAGCAACAGTAGCGCGCGGCGGCGGCAACGAGCAGGAGTCGTAGCGCACAGCAGCAGGAGCAGCAGCAGTAGTAGTGCAGCCGCTACTGCCACCACTGCATATGCAGCTACACAGCTGCTGCTGCAGCTGACAGCACAGCAGCAGCAGCAGCTGAGCGGAAGCTCCTGCACAGCTTCCGCGCAGCCGCCGCGGAGCGGCTGTACGCTTGCGAAGAGTCACAAGAAAGAAAAAAAAGAAAAACATAATAAAGGAGGGGAGGTGAGCTGACATCAGCAATTTTGCTTGCTGACGTCATCAGGTCGTGCTGACGTCGTCAGGTCGTGCTGACGTCAGCAACCACCTGCTGACGTCAGCACCAAACTTCGCCAAATTTTTTTCTGGACAGTCAAAAGTTGTCAGCATCTCAACATCTCGAGAAATGCTGACGGTTTTGAAATCCGACAAACTTGACCTGCCGCCCCATATTGAGCGGCGACATGAGCCTTTAGACAACAAGGAGAAGGGACCAGGCGACCCCTCCTCCTCTTCGTCTGGTGTACTAAGTCCACGCTCGCAGGCCATTGAGGACCTGCGAAGCCAGCAGGATGAGATGCGTTGCCTTTAAAGAGAGCAGACTGACGCTATCCGCATGCTGACTGAGCTTCTGCGTGCTCAATCCACGACTCCTCAGGGAGCTTCTGAGGGAGCTGTTGGCGTCACGGTCTCTACCCAGCAGTCGGCTTAGGCACCCGTGACAGGCGCTCGACCTGTCCCACCACCTGCTGACCTCTTGGATGATGAGCCACTCATGCCAGGCATTACGGATGATTCCCCGGCTCAGGAGATTCGAGTTCTTCAGGAGCGCCTCCGTCAACTGCAGACGGGCACCCGATCTCCTCCGTTTTCCCCGATACGATAGTCACCTGACTACCCCGGTGACCATCCTCTTCCAGGAGTCTTTCCCGTCTCTCATCCTATTCAGCCTGTGGTTGCTCTCCCCACGGAGCGGTAGCCCAAGGATTTTGAGGCACCACCTCCACGGTACATCAGTGAGGATGGTTTCGACTGAGGGGGGATCCTGTTTCTGGTGTGGGCTACTACTGAGGGAGTGTGGCCTTACTACCACAGCCTGTACCAACCTACTGACCCAGCACAGGTACTGACAGCAGCCCGGGCCATGCGCGGACTCCTCTACGCCATGCCACATGAGACCGTTGTCGACTTCCGCCCCTTCCTTGGCGAGGCCGGCACAGGCACCAGCGCTGATCCCCGTGGAGGTTGGGATCTGGCCTTATCCCTGCTGGCCGCAGAGACGCACGCCACTCGTACATCACACATTCGCGCATTCCATTTGCTCCGTTAGGGGCCTGCGGAGCCTGCAGCGAATTACTGGCGACGCGCCATGCGCATCTACACGCGCTTGGGGACCTGAGGAGGCACACAGTTCTGGGTGCTTTGTATGATTATGCTCGGAGTTCGCCTCGAATACACTGACATCTTCAAAAGGTACAGCGACGCTGTCCTCGAGCCCTTCTCAGCCACTCTACAGCTGCTTCCTTAGGCGCATCAGCTCTTCCTTAAGGTGACCTCAGCTCGCGAGGCAGCCGTAGCCGATCAGGAGACTTCCCTCGCTGCAGCAGCCATCGCATCACCACCATCTTCCCTCCTGCAATCTCCCTCTTCCTCCTCCATCACTTCCTTATCTTCCTCTTCCTCTTCAACCTCGTCTACACCCACGCAGACATAGGCCATTGCAGAAGCCGCCCAAGGGAAGAAGAAGAATACGAAGCGTGGATCAGGTCAGCAGCTGTCGTCATCCAGTGGTAGCAGTGGCCGTTTTGTGCACTGCTATAACTGTGGAGGTGCCCATCGCTACACCGAGTGCAAGCAGCCACTTGACTGGGCGCGGAACACTCGTGGGCTCCAGGCTGCTCATGCTCTCCGTTCTAGGTCTGGCACGTCACCCGCATCCTCTTCCAGACGCACGGCGGCTACGACTGCAGCTGTTCCTGCCTCCTCATCAGCGAGCAGCAGCGATCTGGACTCGCGC
The DNA here is from genome assembly GCA_023375785.1 of Penium margaritaceum. Taxonomy (NCBI): domain Eukaryota; kingdom Viridiplantae; phylum Streptophyta; class Zygnematophyceae; order Desmidiales; family Peniaceae; genus Penium; species Penium margaritaceum. The sequence continues at coordinate 48,775 of SZWC01015554.1, read as the reverse complement.
GATTGCACCATCGCCGAGCTTCTCCACCTTCTGGCGCTCCGCTTTCAAGGAGGTGCGAGTGTGTTGTCATCGTCGGGTGGTTTACAGACTGTTTAATCATCCGTTCCTGTGGCTTGTGACAACGCGTGTGGAGGAGCACAGTCTGCATATGATGATTATGGGCCTGACTATACCGAGTGGATTCATGAGTCTCATCTTTGTGTTGTGCGTCGTTCCTCCCCACTGACGGCTCAGCGCCCCTCTGATGTCGAGTGTTCCATTGTTTGTTGTACAGTGACATCCACCAGCCGTGACTCCGGTGGCACTTCGATCATCGATTTTGGTGCCACCCATCACATGACGTGCCGTCGTAGTGACTTTGTTGTTCTCGGTCTTGTCACGTGTGTCCGTTCCGTTCGTATAGGGTCTGGTCAGTCCTTGCCAGTCCATGGTGTTGGGGTTGTATGCTTCGAATGTCCATCTGGCCCCTTGTACCTTTCCGACGTGTTGTTTGTGCCTTATCTTGAGCTCAGCTTGCACTCTGTGCGTGCCTACACCTTGATGGGTAACTCTGTGGAGCATACCGCTGACTCAGCGACTGTCACTGCTACTGACACCCGCAGTGTCGTCCTGCGTGCTTCAGTCATAGATGATCTCTATCGCCTCGCTCGGCTCTCCACCCCTTGCTCTTCCTCTTTCTCCGGTCGTGTCTTTGTCACTGGTGTTCTATCTCTGGAACACTAGAGGTTGCTTCATCGCCGTCTGTGTCACGTGGGCTCCTACACTGTGTCGAAGCTCATTCAGACACAGCCTGCTCTCGGTCTCGACGTGGCTTCTTTCGAGAAGCCACCCAAGACTTACTGTCTTTTTTGTGCTCAAGGGAAGATGCACCGGTGCACCTACCTTGACTCTCGTTCCCGAGCGCTTCGGCCTCTCGAGCTGGTTCACTCAGACCTTCTCGGTCCTCTCCCGATCGAGTCCTTGTCCGAGAGGGGCCGGTATGTTCTGACCTTGACTAATGACTTTACCCATATGCGGTGGGTCTACAGCCTGCATCAGAAGAGCGACGCCGCCCTTGCGGTTCGACTCTGGCTAGTGATGGCTGAGCGTCAATCCCGCCACACGCTACATACCTTCCGCTCGGATCGCGGCGGCGAGTTCCTTGGCGAGATGGACTCCTTCTTTGCTGAGCACGGGATTTTTCACCAAGTCTCCGCTCCTGCTACCCCCGAGCAGAACGGTGTATCTGAGCGCTGGAACCGCACCATGGAGGATGCGGTTCCCGCCATGCGGTCTTAGTACGGTCTTCCGGAGTCTTTTGTCTTCGAGGGTTTTTCCTACATGACTTGGGTCTAGAACCGTCTCCCGCATGGTTTGATTCCGGACCATATCACACCGTACGAGCGCTGGTTTGGACACCGTGCTGACCTTCGCCTCGCTCGCTTCTAGGGCTCCCTGGCCTCCGTGTGGCACACCGAGGAACAGCAGGGGTTTAAGGTCTCACCTCGGGGCCGCTTGTGTATCTTCATAGGCATTTCCCCGCGTTCGAAGGCCTAGCGCTTCTGGAACCCTACTCGTCGTCGTGTCATTGAGTCCCGCGACGCGCTGTTTTTCGAGTCTCTCATCTAGCGTGACTTGACTTCGATCACAGCACTCTCAGCCACGCATGTTCCTTCCTATGAGGATTCTCGGCGGATGAGGGAGACTTCCACGCCAGCGAGCACCTCTCATCAGGCGGATGTGTCCGCTCGAACCCCCTCTCGGTCTCCGGCCCTTGATGATCCGGCGATCATTGCCGTTGGTCAAGAGATCTCGCATGTACAGCCTGTTTCACACCCCACAAGTACCTCTGTTCCCATGCCTCCTTTTGCACCAGCACCTGCGTGTGCCGACACCCCTGTTTTTGTATCTGATCCAGCCTCGCCCACTCCCGTTCCTACGTCGGCTGATACTCCTGCCTTAGTGTCAGGTCCAGTCTTGCCTGCTCCAACTGTTATACCCAGTCCCGTGTTCCCCACACACGCATCTCCTCGCACGGCGTCTCCAACTGCCTCGTCTCAGCCCTCACCATCTGTGGTCGCACCTGTCCTTGAGCCTGAGGTGCGTCCCTTGACCTCAGGTTACTCCCGTGAGCCCGGTGGCCGTCTTCGACCACTGGATTCCGCAGCACAGCGAGCGTCGGGCCCCGGACCCAGGCGCTCCTCTCGTAGCATCGCGAGTGGTGACCCCGGTAAAATGGCTCTAGGCCTCAGTGTCCGCACTGAGCTCATAGAGGTACATCCAGCGTGCATTGTAGGGCACGACCTTGTCACTCGCGAGTTCCATATCGCCTGTGACGCTGCAGCTGATCTCGTGGTCCTCAGGCCCGGCACTGAGGCGTGTGCACTTGCCACGTAGAGTTCTCCCTCTATGGTGCCCGACCCGGGCATACTGAGGGAGGCTCTCTCATCACAGGATGCTGACGCTTGGCGTGCTACCTGCGAGGATGAGCTTCGCGCTATCCAAGAGCACAAAGTCTACGAACTTGTCGACCTTCCTCTTGGGAGAAAGGCTATTCAGGTCAAGTGGGTCTTTCGCAAGAAGGTAAAGTCGGATGGCTCACTAAAACGCTACAAGGCCCGCTTGGTCTTCAAGGGGTACTCTCAGATATAGGGAGTCGATTACACTGACACTTTTGCCCCTGTCAGCCGCATGACCTCGAGCTCTGTTTGGTGTAGTGGCTCAGCATGATTGGGAACTACACGAGATGGATGTGAACAATGCGTTCCTTCATGGCTCTCTCGATGAGGAGATTTACGTGGCCCAGCCACCAGGCTTTGAGGATGGTGACAAGGTTTGGCGCTTGCGCAAGTCCTTATACGGCCTCAAGTAGTCTCCGTGGTGTTGGAACCGGGAGATCACCGGCACTTTGACTCGTGCAGGATACGTAGAGAGTGAGACAGACCCCTCTCTCTTCATCCTACCGACACCCGAGCGGTTCACCGCCATCCCGGTCTATGTCAATGACCTTCTGATCGCGTCTCTGTCCCTGGAGGCCGTGAAGGAGGCCAAGGCTGTCTTGCAGACTGCCCACAGGATGAAGGACCTCGGTCCTGCATCGGTGTTTCTCGGTATGGAGATCGTGCGAGATCGTAGACATCGGACACTGTTGTTGCATCAGGCCCGATATGCACGAGTCGTGGGGGAGCGCTTTAGCGATCTCCTCGGTGCAGTGCCCTCCGCTTCCATGCCTCTTACACCCGATGGGCAGGATGCTCTGAAGGTGGATGACCCTACACAGCTGGGGGAGACAGTGGACGGGACCTTGTACCTCCGTCTCATCAGATCTCTAATGTACCTGGCCACTACCACGCGTCCTGACATTGCGTTTGCCGTCAACCTCCTCGCTCAGTTCTCGCAGGCTCTACGTGCGAGAGCCCTTCATGCGGGTGTGCAAGTGGTGCGGTACGTGGTCTCCACGCCGTACCTCGGACTCTGTTTTTATCGACAGTGTTCGGTGGTCCTTGACGGCTACACTGACAGTGACTGAGCTCGGAGCCCAGATGGGCGGAGCCGTACTGGCTACGTGTTTCTGCTCGGTGGTACCGCTCTGTCTTGGCGAAGCGGGAAGCAAGGCTGCATCACACGTAATTCGTCGGAGGTAAAGTACATTGCTTTAGGCGTAGGGGTTGCTGAGGCAGTATGGCTGCAGCGCTTGTTTCTTGAGCTTGGGCAATCAGTACCCGCCATTGTGTTGCGTTGCAATAACCACAGTGCTCTCGCCATTGCGGAGAACACCGGTGTCTTTCATGCTCGCACAAAGCACATTGCGGTTGAACATCACTTTGTTCGTGATCTGGTGGAGCGACGTCTGATCTCCGTCATGTGGGTTGGCACTGACATGCAACATGCTGATTTCTTGACGGAGGCACTAGCTCGCGGAAAGTTCCTGGTGGACATTCGTTCTGTTGCGCTCCGCCCCATGCCTGAGGGTGGTTGAGTGTGGGATATGCGTCTGTGCCTCATCTATTTGTGTTACTCACTATTGTGTTTGTACCTGTGCTGCACGTGTATGGACATGCGTACCATCGGGTCATGGGGGAGTGTTGTGATTAGCGACGTTCGTGTACAGTTTACTATGACCACTCGGCCGTGCCCATACTCGTGCAGATCCCTGAGGCGGGCCCTAGTGACACCGGTGTGATGACTGGCGGTGGACTACCGGCTTGGAGCTGGCCGACTACCGTTCCAGAGCCCCAGATGCTGCCGGGACTCTCTGTTGTCCTTTCTACAGCTTGCAGGCGTCTTTCGGCGGACTGGCCATGAGCACTATTTGCATGTTTTTGCATTGTGTGTCCACCGTCTGATGATGGATGCATGCATGTGACCAGTCGTAGCATTTGTATTTTGATTCTGCACGTCTAGGTTCAGACGGCGTAGCATTCTGACATGTGTGTGCAGAGTTACGGCCTAAACCGTGGTTTTGGGCCGGTTTTAGGACAGCTCTTGGACTGCGGCGTGCGACACCCACCATGCGCCGCGGCAGGTATTTATGCCTTGGACCTGTCATTTATTGTCTCTCTCTGCATTTGCTATTGAAGTATTCTGACACTTTGTCTTGTGTCTCCTAGCCAAACCCTTGCCGTTGTGTTTACGACATGTGACTGTCGTCATCGTCTGACCAGGCACTGACGCCTAGTCAGCGGCTGTGTTGCTAGGAAGCTTCCACACATTTTCTCAGATGGTACATGGCACGTCGTGCACTCGCACGATCTAGTTGAGGAACAGCCATGATGTTCCCTCTCTGGTGACGATGGTCTCCGTGGGAATGAAACAACATTTTGTATAATTTGTCCACCACGAGGAGGATGGCATCATATGCCTCCAGACTGGCGGGCAGTCACGTCACGAAATCCATGCCGATGTCAGCCCATTGTTTTGTTGGAATAGGCATTGGTTGGATTAAACTGGGTGGTAGTTTGTGGAGATATTTTCTTCATTCACAAGTATCACACGATTTGCCGCCATGTCGGTCTGCATCCCACCAACAGTACTCCACTAGCTTCTTGAGCGTTTTGTCCTCGCCAAAGTGTCCACTTGGACCGCTGTCGTGGTATTTCTCCAAAAGCATTCTTTGCAGCTCCTTGTTCGGCAAAATGACGACTTCGCAAGTAAATGGACATCCCCAGTAGGGGTTCTTGAACCAAAACTTAACTTTGTCGTACCCCCCAAGCTCCTCGTATCTCTTTGCGAACAGTCTCGCGAGGCATGGGTCTCGTTCGACGAGCACTGTGCTGATCTCGGCCATTGAATGTGGTTGCTGACTAAGAGCGTCCGCTGGATTACTTTTTCCAGGTTGGTGCTCAATGTCACAGCCAAAGTTGGACACTATGAACTCCATCCATCGAGTTTGTCGAGGCTGAGATTTGACTGAGTCTTGAGATGTTTAGGGGGTGATGATCGGTTCGGACAATGCATCACCGGCACTCCAAGGAACACTTCCATGTTTGAAACACGTACATAAGTCTGTCCATCTCTTTCTCGTGCACCACGTAGTTGAGTTCCAGCGCGCATTTTTTTGGACATGTTCCAAAACGGTTGTCCTCCACCACCATTGTCTTGGAGGAGAATGACTTTGATGGATCAATCGGACGTATCAGTGGCCAAGATGGAGTCCACCATTCGATCTCCCAATTGTGAGTTTGGCACCGAGATCAGAGGGCTTTCCAAAGAGTTGAACGCTTCTTCTTTGATGTCCCCCCAATTTCACTCGATGATTTTCCGGTTGAGATCAAAGAGAGGCACTGACACTCACACATAGTCCTTTACAAATCGACGATAGTATTTGAAAAAACCCAAAACTGCTTGGACGACACGAACATTTATAGACGTCGGACAATCAGCGGCCGCCTCCACATTTTTTTGGGTCCACGATGATTCCTCTGCCGTCGATGATATGGTCCAAAAACTTGATCAAACGGTGGTCAAAATCACATGACGAGAGTTTTACAAAAAAAATCTCTGTTTGCAAAATCTCAAGAACTTTTTGCAAGTATCCATTGTGCTGCTCGAGGATGCCGCTGTGCACCAAGGTGTCGTTAAGATTCACGACAATGAACTCTTCAAAGTGTGGGCAAAAGATGTTGTTCATCGCCACCATGAATGTTGCAGAGGCATTTATGAGTCTGAATGGCATGAATGTTAACTCGATGTGCTTGTATCTGGTGTGGAATGCTATATTCTTCACGTCCTTATCAGATACACGGATCTGATCAAAGCCGCTGTGAAGGTCGATTTTGCTTAATATTCGGACCTCACGGAGTTTGTCAAAATTTTCATATGCTCACAGGAGTGGGTACAGGTTCTTGATGGTAATGTCATTAAATATCTGGTAGTCTACACACATCCGCATCTCCCCGGTTTTCTTTTTCACGAAAAGTATGGGTTCCGCATAGGTTGACATAGACGGTCTGATGAATCCTTGATCGAGCATCTCGTTCAACCGCTTCTTGAGTTCAGTTAGGTCGTGATCGCTCATCTGGTAAGTCCCTTTCAGCATCAGTCTACTGCTCGGCTTTGGGTCTATGCGATGGTCGATGTTCCATTGCGGGGGTAGCTTTCGGGGTAGTTCGTTGAGAAAAACCTCTTCAAACTCCTCGATGAGCTCCGCAAACTCCTTCAGTACTTCTGTGAACTTCTCGAGTGTCGAGGCCATTGGTGTCACCTCGGCAATTGCGATTTCTTCTGCTTCCTCTGCTTCCACATGGAATAGTCACGTTTGAGCTCTACGCTTCTAGTATCGTTTGGCCACGTCCAAAGATATCGGATGGATTTTTATGGCTGCCGCAACTTCCTTTGTTGCTTCCACCTCTGTTGCTTCCCGTAACCGCCGTTACATCGTGGTTCGCTCGAACAGAGGCAGGTGTTGCTTTCCGCCATCAATGCTGACGTAAACTGATTCCCTGCTCCAGTAAATCTGCGAATTGTGTTGGTACAGGAAATCTCGCTGGAGAATGATTTTTTGGTCGCTCATTGGGCAAGTCTTCCAGATTGTGACATGGTGCAGTTCTGTGATTTGCAGCCAAAATGGTTCGTGAAGTCAACGGATCTGCAGTTTTCCATCAATAGTTTTTCCTTTAAAAATCCCTGGTTTGGTCTGCAAACCCAGCTTCCGAACCATGTCGTTGCTGACAAAATTGTGAGAAGCTCCTCCATCGAGTAGTGTCGGTACCGTTCTTCAACTTCTATAACCCTTTGGTTGCTCTCATAGCAGTATTGCCTGTTAGACATTCTCATACCCTTCGTTGAACTTTGCTTTCTGGAGAACCCGTGCCTGTGGCGATGTGAACCGCTTAGATGCGCGATCGGTCAACGCAGTTTTTTTCGACTGAACAAGAGCCTCATTGTCTACTCCTGACCTCTACTGCTTGTTGAATCCTAACTCTTTTTCTACGACTTCCCCCCTTTTTGGCTTCCTGTTGCCAAACTTGGCAGTCGCGCAAGATATGCCTCAGCTTCTTGCAAGCCCAGCAGAGTCGTTGATCGCATTGATCGATGTCGTCAATCTCCATCAGAGACGAGGTCTCCGCCGACTGCGACTTTCCTCCGCGACGATAAGAATTGTGACTTTGGAATTGCCAGCCCTTGGATTCTTACATCTAAGCATTGTAGTCGACGTTTTCGATTGCGATGGATTGTTGCGATCATTCACAAAAGGTCGTCGTGGATGGCAAAAATGGTGATTGCATGCCTAAGATCTCGCTTGAGGCCGTTGAAGTAGAAACACATTTTGTAGGAGGTGAGGTCACTGTTGGTGATGACCTCTCAAAAACACCAAGAGTACTGCGCCATGCTGGACTGTTGACACAGACGCTGGGGTCTGTAACGTGCGTGAGATTCCTTGTTCAGCTTCCCAAAGCAAATGGTTGCAGGACGTCCAAAGTTGCCCCACGTTTTCAATGGCGTGACAGAGTCATGCCATGTCAGATTTAACTTCTTGAGGGGTAGTACGCCTATGGTCGACGATGTGCGAGCGGTCATGTGAGACGTTTATCTGGCTCCGCCGGTCTCCTGCTACCGTTGGATGACCTTTAGATTGGACTACCAAGTCAAAGGTGTGCCACGCAAAACCAAGGCCACGAGGTCAGTTTTCTTTTCATCGTTGTTGACCCCAACAACAGTGAATTACACCTCCAAAATCATCAGCCACGTGCTGACCGCTGGTCCCTTCGAGTCCGCGAGGCCGAACAGCTCATGGAGTGCCAGTCAAATCTGGGGTTCACTCGAGAGCTATAAATTTCTCTTGGTGGACACAACTTCATGCGCGCGAGAATTTTGAAGCTCCTCCATCACCGTGCTGAGTTCTTGGAGCTGATGGGTGTTCAAGCTCTCGAGTCCCGAAAACTTGAAGTACATGCCCTTGTTGATTCACTCTTGTCGGATGGTGCCTCCCATTGTCTTAGGTGTTGTTTCGACTGGCTACAGCGGGGGCGAAGGGGTCGTGGAGCCGAGGGTTCCGTCGCTGGGCTGGACGTCGGGTTTGTTGATGGTGCGCTATTCACTGCCAAAGTTGTCATTGTCGTCGGGTTCGCCTGGAGAGCGTTGTTGTTTATGTGTTCTTGATCTGCCATCGCCGACGTCTTCACCGGATACTGCTGCTTGTAGTCGGGTGCACTCGCTCCATTCACCATTATCATAAAGAAGTCTGCAAACTTCTGAACAGTGGAGATGCGTTGAAGAATTGTGTGAGGTTGTCGCCATGTTGTTAATGCAGTGGTTGCCCCTCTAGCGCCACTACACTCTGATTCAAAGTGTTATGCCGAACGCAATGTAGGTGGTTCACAGGGATTAGCAAAGGATTTGGAACAAATGGATGATTTGCATTGAGAATAAAGTGTACTTTGATGACAAGTGGCGAGTGAGTCGGTCACGTATATACAATGCTGATAATGAGAATGAGACATGTGTTGGGTCCTCAGCGTTCGTGCTGAGCGACTCAAGCGAGGTCACGGTGTGAGTGGCTGCTTCAAGAAGCTCTGCCACAAAGTCGAGGGCCTTCGAGAACTTCAAGGTGCTTCTCGGTCAAATTCTAGCGCCGTTGAGAAGTCAACCAAACAATATCAATCATCGATATAGTTTGTGATACTTATGTCAACCAATCTGGAAGGTGGTCTAACTTTTCAGAACCTTTTCGAATAGGACACCGGAGGTTGGGGTGGTTGGCCAAAATCCGCTCGGCAGAATGGCGGAAAAATCTTGAAGTCCTCGTGCGGTGGGCCATGAATGTAATGACAAAAGTATCCACTCGCGTGGCAAGTGGATATCCACTCGCGGAGTTTAGGGACTCGTGTATATCAGAGACGTAAGTTTGACTACCAGTCTTCGCATCATTTATCCTACTTGTTTGTCACGCCAAGCTAAACATGAATGGTTCATAGGGATGAGATACATATCATAATTGAAGTTAAGGAATCAAGGCAATAGGATCCTTTTTATTTTTCAGTAAGCGTGCTTTGATGACAAATGCTGGAACTATCACGTGCTTATATTCAAGAACAAGAAACGAAATGAGGCATAAGTTGGGTCTTCAATGCTCGATTCTAGCGTTAGGAAGTAGTAAAAAGCTTCCTAGCTTTTCTCAAGCTGACGTGGTAACACAGTCCAATCATCTAACGTACTATTAAGAAAACATGTGCAAGAAACAACAGAGGTTAGGCTAGGGAGACACGCGAAGTCTCATAACGAGACCATGCAAGCCGAGTCTGGACTCCCGGAATTGTTTGACGTGGGTGTGGAGTTGTATGCCTCACAGCCCCCTCCCGCGTCATGTGATGCTCTATGTGGTGGTTTGGCCATCATGTCCCAATCTAGAGCTTGGAGGTTTTGGGNCAATCATCTAACGTACTATTAAGAAAACATGTGCAAGAAACAACAGAGGTTAGGCTAGGGAGACACGCGAAGTCTCATAACGAGACCATGCAAGCCGAGTCTGGACTCCCGGAATTGTTTGACGTGGGTGTGGAGTTGTATGCCTCACAGCCCCCTCCCGCGTCATGTGATGCTCTATGTGGTGGTTTGGCCATCATGTCCCAATCTAGAGCTTGGAGGTTTTGGGACCCAGAAAAAATGGCATTCTCGAGTCTCGGGATGTTGCCTTCCTTCATTCTTACAGCATTATTTGTGCAGGATTCAAGCCTTCAGGCATCACACCCCTTCGTGTCCGCCTTTCCGCTGTGTGGGGGGGGGGGTCGTCCGGTTGGTCCCTGCGGTCAAGGCAAATCAGTGGGTCCTGTTACTGTGTCTCCTTCTATGTTTTCCCTACTTGTTGTCACTGCCAGTCCTCCTGTGTCGTCTGTCTCCTAGCCAGCTACGCATCTAGGAGCCTCTCCCATAGGCAAAACATCTCTTCCCCCTCCCGTCTCTGGGCCTGATTCTTTGCCAGATTCACCCCTTACTCTCAATTCCTTTTCATCATGTGTCTCTCCTTCCTTGTCTACCTCGACCCCTTCAGTCTCATCCCTCCCGCTGGATCTTGCCGCTGATCCAACCATTCTCTCTGCCGGCCCAGCACTCTCTACATCCTGTGGCCTGCCTGCAGCCCCCATTTCTATGCTTCCAGCAGCAACCCCCTCGTTCCCCCTTGTGACACCCTGTGATCCTGAGCCTGATTCTCCTCCTACTGCTGTTGTGCCTAAGTCGTCAACATCAACCCGCGTGTATTTGCACGAGGTGGGTGGTTGCCTTCATCTACGACCATCTTGTGTGCAACGTCACTCTCTAAGTCCATGTCATCTCACGCATTTAGCCCTTAGCCATCAGGCTGAGTGGAGACACAGGCACAAAAGTGAGGGAAGAACCTTAGGTTGCACTGTTGCTAGACACGGTGTCACGGTATGAGCAGCTACAACATGAGCAATTGCGATCTTTCAACACAGCAAACATGTGCATAGTATGTCAGATGTTAACGGATGCACAAAATTGCATTCTACGTTCAGCTGAGGAGAGTCTACCACACCCCATCCCTCTCAGTCAAGCATGCTCACGGCTTAATTCCGAGTGGTGGAAGAGGGCTATGAAAGACGAGATGGATGTCCTCAAGGAACGTGGAGTGTTTAAAGTGGATAACTTTCCTCCTAGGCAAAAGGCAGTCAAAGTTGGACGGGTCTATTGGGTGAAGAAGAAGCATGTAACTCGACTCACCGCTACAAGGTCTACCTGGTGTCAAATGGGTATTCTCAAGTCTGGGGAATCTACTTCAATACCACATTTTCCCTTGTCAGCAGGATGGACATGGCAAGATTCCTCATTGGACTAGCTACTCAGTGTAACTAGGAGATTCATCATATGGACGTAAATAAAGCTTTTCTATGCAAGCGATTGGACGTGGAGATTTGCATGGTCCAGCCGAGCGGTTTTGATGATGACACAAGTCATGTGTGGCATCTTAGGAAGGCTCTATATGGATTGAAACAATCTTCCAGATGCCAGAAAAGCAAGACTTGCTCAACACTAGAGCATGAAGGTTACATGAGGAGTGATGCAGATCCATTGCTCTTGTTGAGTGAAGCGTCTGCTGTTGCTACATTTGTGGTCATTCCCACATATAATAATGACCTTCTGATCATGTTCCTAGCCATGGCAGCCAAGGATCTCCCATAAGCAACGTATACGATGAAAGACATTGGTGAGAACTAAAAAGCACACTAGAATAAACTCCTCCCGTTGCTTACGTCGGACAACGTACGCGCCTATTACGCCGAGTGGAACGTGGGTGGTTCATAGGGATTAAGTGCGTATCACAAACAATTCAAGGCATTAGGAGAAATGGATAACTTGAACAAGCAATAAGTGTACTTTGATGACAAGTGTCGAATGTGTCGAACGCATACATAGAATGGAAAGAATCAAAATGAGACATATCATGAGTCTTCTCTGGTCAAGCTGAGCGACGTGTATGGCGTCGCGTCGTAAG
>SZWC01015553.1:25286-60292 GCA_023375785.1 Penium margaritaceum | reverse complement strand
CCCCCCCCCGCTGAACAATAAGCCGCGTCAAATCCCTTTTCGAAAACAATAGGGCCCACCCGTCTTCCCATTTTTGCCATACAAAAGGGCGATGATCGTCGTTTTTTTAGCATGCTCAAAGGAGGCATGCATTGTTAAAATATTTCCCTTCGGCTTACCCTCGTGATAGAGAGCCAAAGAATGATTCTTAGATGGGGGAGGGGGGGAGGGTCTGTCGACAAAAGTGCCAGGCGACGTCCATGAGTCTGCACTTTGTCAACCACCGCCTCCCCCACCATATCAGTGCCCCCCCCTTGTTATGTTGAATGGGACGAATATGGTGAAAACATCAAAGTTGTGAGGCAAAAAACGATTTAGAATTTCAAACACTTAACAATTCATAATAAATAGTAAGTGAGAAACTTCCTGGAACCTTCGTTACCGCTTGTTAACCAAGCATTAGCGCTGAGTGAGTGTGTGATGAAAGTCACAAGTCATACACAAAAGTGTAAGGGTGTGGGTACCTGGTCAGAATCCACACAAAGTGGTTTTGCATCATACACACATGAATAGCAAACAAAACAAGGAAATCGGCCATAATGGCCTATCCACCGAGACAATTATAAAGCACTCTGGACTACATTGAGAGCACCCATGAATGTATGCATGCAGTGCCGAGATGTCAGTATGCACTTTCCACGATAGGAAACACACCAAAGTCAGCGGTCTCCTCATCTCACCGGTACAGGCTACCGGGTGCGTGGGTCTCGACCACCGAGAAGATTCCATCAACAACAAACCACCAAATCACGCTGTAGGGACGCATTATCTGTGTCACACCTATCATGTCGTAGCTATTGGATAAGTCCGTAGACGATGTGGAGTCCCGTCAGGTCATCACGATCCCTTATTCGCCGCCACTCACCATCAGCTCCCGGTGCACATGCAGCTCCCACAGCCATGTCTCGTGACGGGAGGACGCCACATACACCAACACCCCCCTAGTTGACACATCCGCCAGCAGCAGGATGGCTGAGCAAAGGCAGGGAAGGATAGCTCGGGAAACCAATCATGGCAGGCATCAATCAAGAATACCACATCACCTAGTCTCCTTGTGACAACGGTGCATCCCACCAAGTGCCCATGTCTCGACCATGTAAGAAGTCAATCACAAACCTACATGTCAAACATCAAGCAAGAGATGTACAGAAACAAGTTCTCCTCCTTACTCCAAAAAATGTCTCTGAGTGTCCGGGTCTCGACCACACCATGCATGGATCAGACAAAGTAGATAGAGGCAATGGGCCTCTACGTCACATCAGTACAACTCACCAGGTGCATGGGTCTTGACGAGCATAAACTTGACCGGACAATAGTGCCACATCCTAAGTAACCTCGTTGTCCTCATAATGGTATCAGGCCAAAGCCCTCATACCAACACTCTCCCTAGGTCATAAAGGTTGACATCACGAGCAAAGCTGATGGCTGCTCCCAGCACAGTCCCTAAGGAGGGAGCACGGATCCGCCATGGCCACATACCCATGCATAGCAATAGCAAGGGTGACGATGATGATGGTGGGATGTGCTCAGAGAGAGCCTCACCCCTGAGCATCGTCATCGTTGTCGTCGTCATCGCTGTCGTAGTTGTCAACTTTGTTACCACTTGCTAATGTTGTTATTGCAACGCTAAGGGCCTCCTCCAAAACAATCACCTATTGTATGGCCTCCAAGTGTTGAGCTATACATCACCTCTCCGCCTTCGCAGCTTCGCAATGTGTGTGGAGCTCGACGAGGCTTGACGCGACAGTTGACCAACTGGCTCCATCTGTGGCATGTAGGAAGTTAGTTGCAAAAGGAAGCTAACGGTTAACCTCGATCGTCTGCACATTGGCATGAGGCACAACCTCATGTAGCCTCGAGGTCTGTTCTCGTACGAAGGAATGGAGCTACGCCTGCTCATCTCATAGGTCAACATCCTTTACGTCAGTCGTCAACTCAAGTGTCACCTGGCCACAAGCAACTTGCAGGGCGTGGGTGCATAACAATGAGTCGCCAAGTAAATCGCGTGGGGCTGTGGGAACGGTTGCTACGAAGTCACCTACTACTCATGACACACCTATTGTTTGGCCGTCAATTGCTAGCTGGATGTCGGCATGTACATGAAAATTTGCATCTGTGGTGTCGTCATAGTCATCAAAGGTGTGGTTTGTGACATGGTGCTCCTCGCAAGCCCAAGTACACAACCCATCATCCAACAGATGCTCAAGGTCCGCCTATCCCATATGTGCATCCTGTACAGCCCACTCAGCCGCCTCAAGACACGTGTATATATCCGCCACACACTCCTCGAGAGCGCGTCCTGCTAGAATATTTACAGAGTAACAACGGTTGTTGGCCTCCTGGAGTTCGGCCATGAGACTCGACACGTGCGCCTCCGCTCGAGCCACCACTACCTCTTGATTTTGGACCACGAAGCATAGGCACTCAAGTACATGAACTGTAGCTCGAACGTGTATACCTGTGTTATTGGCTAGAACCATCATGGTGTCAACGACACCGGTTAGGGCAGCCATGAGTCGGAGGTCTGCAACTCGATCTGCATCCTCCATGGCAACCGCACCTATAGAAGTGACTGGTGCAAGCTCATTTGCCATTGCCGACATGTCACTCACACGGACGTTTGTTGTCACCGAGGGGCCATCTCATGCTCATGTCACGGCTATTGTAAATGATGCAACACACTGGGCCTCTACGTCTAAATCCGACCCTACATGTGACCACTCCACATCGGACAATTGGTTCCTCATAGACGAAGTCTGCCTCGTGCTGGTGGTCGATCACTTGCTCCTGGTTCCCAGCAATATCTGTTAGAACAACCTTGGCGTGTGCTATGGGCCAAGCATCAACATCTGTATCACCTACTCCTCCTACAGCTGCTCCTCGCACCATAGCAGTTGTCTCTACACCAGCTAACATGAGAGTGTGCACATTGACAAGCACAGCTCCTAAATCAATCGCAATCACACCATCCGCCAAGGCATCAATGATCACCATCTCCATCCCCAACTCTAATGCAACATCAGACCAATCCTCCTCTGACAAGGAGTCTCCATCGGGACAGACGTCTCCCCCCGCCAAAATCTTCGCTAACTGAGCCTACTGTGTAGTGTTTTTCCCCCCAACCATCCTGCACTCCACAACACTCGCCTCACCGATACGGAGCCCCACCGCAGTCGTCAACATAAAAACCACTCCCCCACGACTAACACCTCAGCAAGAGCCGTAGGAACTCAATAGAGCAAGTCGAGGACAGGGGAAGAGGGGGTATCATCACTTGTGACTCCTCCCACAGTCGCATCTGGTGGTGCTACCTACGTGCGATGTGCAAGACGAGCAGCTTGCCACCACGCAGAATGAGTGCAAGCACAAGTAATACGGCCATGGGCTGAGGGTTTGTCCCGCGGTATGATGTCGAATACCTTTAGAATAGAGTGGGGGGCGACATATGAAGACGAAAAATTTGGCACACTAGCATCGTCGGACGAAGGGATGCTGGATCAGGATGAGGATGGAGATGAAGTGGGAGGTGACATCAGTGGTGGGGACGGCAATTTGCTTGCAATTCACGTGGTCAAGGAGCTAGTAGACCATGTGCTTGAGGTTCCAAACCTCCATGTGTAGGGCTGCTATATCTCCACGCAAAGGCGTTGTGGCGTCACTCGATAACATATCCACCAAAGGAGGAGGTGGGGGGTAATCGTACCCAAAGGGGATACCACCGAAGAGGGCATTCTCGACACTGGTGCCAGCCATGCTGCATATCTTGATAGTAGAGGCACGAAAAACCCTAAAGACCAGTGGGGCGCGTACCATGGTTGCATCAACCACTATGCTTGTGGCAGCTACCACGACCGAGGTTCAGGCGCAGACCACAGCGCTGGTGATGCCAATGGCCACATTGCGTAGCTCATGTGGAGAGCTTAGCATGGGTGATATTCCTACACACTCGATCCTAGTGGCGCAAAGCACCACATAGAAGGATATAAATGCAACAACGCTTGTCGAACAAGCTGTGATTTCTTCAATCACGGCCACAACCTCAGCCGTAATATTACAGTGCGCTACACGTTGGCGATGGTACAAACATTGGAGTGTGCGACCTTCAATCGCCTTCGGTGGTGTTGATGCTGCATTTGGTGCCATCGTCAACCGATGGATATGGCCTCAATCCACCTTTGTTACTTCTGCTACTACTACGACTCTTGCAGCGTTTGCTACTACAACGGCTCTCGTCATCAACTGACGGTGGTGGCCTCAAGCCACACAAAAAGGTAAAACAATGAAAAAATAAAAATTAAAACACACTTCCTAAAATGAAAGGGAGTGTGAGGCACCCACTTTTTATGTTTGCTCATTGAACGCTCGGTGCTTGTTGGGTACTCTCCTTATCGTCTTTCTTGATTGCCCCACTCAAGGAAACCCCCTGTCCTTTAATCTGTCTCAGCCGACCCTTGCTTCGAGCGAGCTCAATGAGCAAGCTCCCTTGGCGAGCTCGTAGTGAGCTTTCTTGGCAAGCTCGCACTGTGGACGAGCTTACTTGTAGCGCAAAGTTGCGGGGCAGCTTCGCATTACAACCAACCAGGAGCAGTAGATTTTACTGTTGCAGCTGCCTCTACTACGCGCGCTGCTACTACTACTACTATGCGTGTGTGCTAGTACAACGGGAACTACAGCTACATGACGCCACCGCCGCAACTGCAGCTGCTACTACTGCGTCTGCTACTTGTTACCACTGTTGCTTAAGTTGCTGATGTGGCTGTTGTCTTACACTGTTAATGCTGCAGCTGCTAGGAGCCGCCACTGCTCCTCCAACTATTGCTAGTAAACTCCGTCGCAACTATTGTGTTGCTGATGCTGCTCGCGGGTGCCCATCCAGCTACTGCTGCTCACGGGTGCTAATGCCATCGTTGCAGAAAGTTGCTACTACCGCTACGCGTTGCCAGTACTCGTAGCGGCCTCCACAAGCTACTACTGCATATTGTTTGTCCTACTTCTACTTGTCCTCTTTTATACATACCGGTCCCAAACACGGCTACTACTGCCACCCAATGCTACTACTCCTCGTCAAGGTGGCTATTGCCTGTAGCTGCTTTCGTTGCAGGTGCATCATGTCGTCGCTCCTACTACGGTTGATATTGCTTGCAATCGTCGCCGCTGTCGTTGCAGCCTCCACCGCTCCGCTACAATGTTGTTGTAGTCAGTCCCTCCAGGATCTGCTGTTGTGCTATGGAGAGCTTTTGCTTCTACCGCTCACTGCTACTAATACTGCTATGTCTCTACTGCACAACACAACGAGCTGTGGCTCATTCACTCTGATACCATGAGAAAGGTCAGAGAACCTTCCTAACCGCTTGTAGCTTAACCATGTGTCGGGGCAGAGTCANAAACATGCAGAACGATGAGCTCTATGCAACGGACCCACGCAAGGTGGGTTCGCATCATTTAGACATGAATAGCAAGCAAGACAAGGAGATCAGCCAAAATGGCATGTCCGCCTAGCAAATTCCGGAGTACTCTAAAATAAACAGAGAGCACCCATAAGTTTACGAGTGCAATACAAAGAATTCAGTGTGTGCTTTCCATGAGAGGAAGCACACCAAAGCTGTATGTCTCCTCATTGCACAATAATTGGCTACCTGTTACGTGGGTCTCGACCACCAAGAAAAATTCGAGCAATAGCACACTAGCCAGTCAAGCCGAAGAGACACATCATCTGCATCACATCTGTCATGCCGTAGCTGCTAGATAAGTCCCTCGACAATCTGGATAGCTGTGGGATCGTCACGACCTCCATTTGGTCGCCGCTCACCATCAACTCCGGGTGCACCTGTAGCTGCCACGGCCATGGCTCGTGACGAGTGGAAGCCACACACACTGAGTTCTCAACATATATGCCACCTATTGCCCTCCGTTGCCATGGTCTTCTAGGAGGACCGCGCCGATGGCTCGATCTGAGGCATCCGTAGCCATGACGTAGTTGAACGTTGGATCGGCTAATCGTAGGGTTGGCGTCGAGGTCACAGCGTTCCGCAAAGTGGTGAATGCTAATTGTTTGATTTCTCCTCGCTGCCACTCATTTTCTTTTCGAGTGAGGGCAAGGAGAGGTGCTGGCACTCAGGTGTAATCTTGTAAAAGATTTTGGTAGTCATTGTAGAAGCCGCGATAAACTTGGACGCCTCAAACGGTGATCGGCGTTGGCCAATCACCGACTACTACCACTTTTTTTTCATCCGCGGTGATCCGTCTGCCGTTGATGACGTGATCTAAAATCCTAATCAAACGGAAACCAAATTCATACTTAGAGAGTTCTCCAAACAATTTCTCCCTTTGTAAGACTTGGAGAACTGTTTGAAAATGTCCATCGTGCTCCTCTAAGGTGCGGTTGTACGCTAGGATGTCGCTGAAATGGGGAGAGGCTGCATAAGTCTGTGTGGTTGTGTGTGAAGAGAGTTATATCGCTGACATGTATCGTAGGATTTGCATACGTTGCACATGTTGGATTGCATCTTGTCCCACAAATACTGTGTTACTTGCTTCTTTAGCGTCTCCTCTTTTTCGAAATGTCCACTTGGACCCGTATTGTGGCATTTTTTAGCAGCATGCGGCGAAGTTTGTGTTTGGGGAACGACCACCTGGCGGGTGAACCGTCGCCTCCAATAAGGTGCGTCATACTATAATTTGCCTTGTCGTATCCACCGTGATAGTCATAGCCTCGTGTGAATAACTGCTTGAGATACGGATCTTGTCACAGCTCTAGAATTTCTGCCTGGACCATCTTAAAAACCAAGAAAAAAAAAGCAGCTCTAGAATTGCTGCCTCAGCCATTGTATATAGTCGTTGCTTGAGTGCATCTGCTAGGTTGAATTTGACTCATCGACACTCAACCGACAAACCCGCATTGTTTGTAGTCAAACCCGGATTCAAGCAAATCCATCCATCAGGTTTGACATCAACTGAGGTTTGGTTACAACTTTAAACATTTCAGCGCATAATGGTTGGTGCGTACGATGCATTGACAATATTCAAGATAGCATCGAAATGTCTTTAATGCATGTACAATTGCTAGCATCTCTTTCTTGTGTATGGTGTAGTTGAGTTCTTGTCCTTGACGTGTATGCAACCTGTTGCTCTCTATTGCCATGGTCATGTAGGAGGATCGCGCCGATGGCTCAAACTGAGGCATCCATAGTCATGACGTAGTCAGTGGTTGGATAAACTAATCATAGGGCTGACGCCGAGGTCACAACTTTCCGAAAATAGGTGAATGCTTATTGTTTGATTTCTCCTCACCATCACTCGTTTTCATTTCAAGCGAGGGAAGAGAGAGGCACTAGCAATCAGGCATAATCTCACACAAAATGCCAATTGTAATTGCCAAAGTAGAGAAGAGCTTGGACGTCTCAAACGGTGGTTGGCGTTAGCCAATTAGTGACTGTTGCTACTTTTTTTGGATCCATGGTTATCCGTCCGCTGTTGATGACGTGACCCAGAAACCCAATCAAATGGCGACCAAAGTTGTACTTTGAGAGATTTCAAAACAGTTTTTCTCTCTATTAAACTTCAGGAACTTTTTGAAGGTGTTCATCCCGCTCCTCTAAGGTGCAAGTGTATACCAGAATGTCGCCGAGGTGTACCATGACAAAGTCTTCAAAATACGGACGGATAATTTTATTCATTGTCGCCATGAACATCGTCGGGATCTTCGTAAGTCCGAACGGCATTACCGTGAACTCAACATGCGTGTACAATTTCGGAATGTTGTCTTCTCGATGTTGGTATCTGCCACGTGAATCTTGTGATAACCACTGTGCAGGTCAATTTTGGTGAATATTCAAGCACTTTGGAGTTAGTCAAAATGTCTGCTGGCTCATGGGAGGGGATTGCGGTTGTTGATGGTAGCTTCGCTCAACACCTAGTTAGTCCACGCACATCTGCATTTTGCCTTCTTTTTTTTTCACGAAAAAAATAGGTGCGGCATATGGTGACGTGAAGGGGCGATTGAACCCATGACCGAGCATCTTCTCAAGCTGTTTTTCAACTCGGTCAGCTCGTGATCACACATCCGATATTCCTTTAAACCGTGGGCCGGCTGCCCAGATTCAGCTCAATGCGATGGTCGATATCCCATTGAGGTGGTAGTGTCTTTGGGAGTTCGTCGGGGAACACACTTGCAAACTCTTGGATGAGTGGTGCGAACTCTTTGGGTACCATCTCGGACTTTGTTTATGTCGTCGAGGCCGATGAGGCTGATGAGCTAGCTACTGCCACTTGCGCTTCCTCCATTCACTAAAGATGCACGAGCCACACATAAGCTCCTTGTCCCATGTAGTACTTGGCCATGTTGAGCAGCATTGGAAGTACATGATGTTTCTTTTTGGCTACTACAGTGTCCTCCGCTGCTTCCACCTCTGTTGCTTCCGCTATCGCCTTTTCTCCTACATGCGGAAGTCGTCTTTTGTCACCGCTAAATTCCACGTAGATGTCGACGCTGTTCCAATTGACCTGTGGGTTGTGTTGATATAGGAAATCTTGGCATAGAATGATTTTGTAGTCACTCATTAGACCCGACCTCTTGATCATTGTATCTAGTAGATCTTCAACTTGTAATGGTAGTGGTTCTCAAAGTCTCTGTATTTGCAATCTCCCATTGAAGGTTTTTCCTTAAAGAAAACACTGGCTCAGTCTGCAAACGTAGGTTCCAAACCATACGGTCGCCAAAAAAACTGACAGAAGCCCCTCTGTCCAACAATACCGGTACTGTTATATGACTCTTCCATCCTCAAGGTTCAACTTTTAGCAGTATCACCGGTTGGTCATCCTTGTACCCCTCGTCAAACTTTGCGATCTCTGAAGCCTTCTACGGCATCATAGACCATTCGGAGGGGCGATTCTTTGGCATTGATTGCTCCTTGCAAACAATATTCACATTTTTTACTCCTGCCTTTTGCCGTTTCCTGACTCATTTTTCTTGGTCTTCCCCTCTTTTTGGCCTGATGTCTACCTCCGTAGTTGCGAGTAATGTTTTTGACTTTTTCGCAGCTGTAGCTAGCGCGTACGTCTCTCTGGTCAACAGTGTCCAGTTCCATCAGAGTCAAGGATTCTCTTTATTGGCTTTTTTCGTTCCCACAATGATTGTGGTTGGGAGGTCTCTCGTTGTAGGGTTCCAGGATCCGACCATTGTAGTCTGCACTATTGGTCCCTTCTACTGCTGCAATCATCCATGGTATGTTGTTTTGGACGTCTTGCTTGAGGCCATTATTATAGTGAAAACAAAGCTGGTTGGGGGCAATGTCTGCACCAGTGATGATCGCGTGGAATCTCTACATATACTCTACCATGCTAGATTACTGATGGAGATACTGGAGCTTGTACCAAGTGTCCGATTTCTTGTTCATTGTCCAAAGTGTGCAAGTTTGCATACAAAAAATCATCCCAGTTGGCTGGTGGCATCAGTGCGTCTTGCCATTGCATGTTGATGTACTCCATGGGTGGAACACCTGCGGTCAACAATATGAGACAAGTGCCATTGGCCGTCGATAAAGCCCCATCAATCTCCTCCTATCGATACATGGCCTTTAGGTCAGATCACCAACTTAGTGCCGTGCCACACAAAAGGGTTGCCGCATGGTGGTTTTCCTTTTTATCTTCGTTGACCCCAAAAGTGGTGAAGTACACCTTTAGACTCATCAGCCACACCCAAACCGTTGGCCCCTTTGCATTCATAAGATAGAACAATTTGGGAGGGGCCGGGAAAGTCTTAGGTTCACTCCAAAGCTGGGTATTTCTCTCGACAAGCACCGCCTCTCATGTGATTGGATTGCAAAGAGCTCCCATCGCGACGTCGAGCTATTGGATCAAATGGCTATTGATCCCCTTGAGCACAGAGATACGGTTTGCCAATTCCTCATTGATCTGCGCCTGTCGTCCGGTGCCACCTGTCTTCCCTGCTGTTGTTGTCAAGGCTATCGGTAGGGACGGCCAGTTAATCGCCGTTGGACCCACGGCCAGATTGGACTTCGAAGCCGTAGGTTTAAATCCTGTTGTCATATGGCCTACAACACCTGTGTTTGGTGCCACTCAAGGGTCTCTGTGTATACGCACGTTTTGCTCCTCCATCACTGAAGTCGTGAACGACGACCCGTTGCTGGTAATCGGTTGGTCTTGCTTGCTTCACGTTGTAGTCACAAAGTCTACAAAGACTTGACATGCGAGATGTGTTGACAACTTGTTCACCCTTCGGATGGGTAAAGTAGTTGGATGCCTCTCCAACACCGTTGCACTCTCATACCAAGGATTATGCCAAACTGAGACTAGATGGTGAACAGTTAGAAGTTGCAAGGCGAAACACTATCTAGAATTTGGAACACTTGAGTAATCTGTAATCATGGTTAAGTGTACTTCGATGACAAGTATCAAAATGGCCAAATACATACATAAAAATGTTGAGTTACGAATGAGGTATAGTCGGGGTCATTGGGTCAATTGTCGAGCGACACGCGTGGAGTTGCATTGTGAGTGGTTAGATTCAAGAAGCTCCGTCGAGGAATCAGGGGGTTTCAGGGATTGACGGTGAAGATAGGAGATGCATATTCATAAATCAAGATTTGTCTCAATGGATCAAGAATTTGACAAAGAGATTGTGACACTTATGTCATTGACTCTCAAAAGTGGTCGAATCTGTCAGAAGATGCGTAAAGGTTAGTCGGAGGACGAGGTGGTTGGCTGAATTCCCTTGGCAATCGGGGTTGAAAACAGGGTCTTGTCGCGCGGTGGGCTATTTGTGTAATGACAAAAATGTCCACATGAGAGGTTTAGGGACTCGCGTATGTCTGGTAACTAACACCCTCCCCTCCTTGCGCAAGCCACCCCCGCACAAACCCCGTCCAATCCAATCAAGGCCCTCACGAATGAGGGCTCCGATGGAAAGGGTGGCCAGTGGGGGGGGGGGGAGGACGGGGGACTTCACTGGAGATTCACACCGACACGCACCCATTGGAATCCATTCCAGGAATGGGGAGTTGATAAATCCCCATCTTTTCATAAGTTATCTCAATTGCATGCCGTTGTTTGATGTATAAACTCTACACAAACCCACCTCATAGTTATGCTTCAGGTTACAGGACCTCAATTTTGTGCACATAACTACTCGGCCCTGTTACCGCAAGGCCCAGCAGAGTCCCTTTCATCACATGGGGGCTCTTGGACCCCGCATGCAAGCTCCCGGAAACTACTCTTGGGAGAATCAGAAAGCTCTCTCTCCGTTTGTGATTATTGGGCCAAAAAAGGTGACGTCAGCATGTCGATGCCGCATGCCATGCCACATCAACATGTTGCCTTTTTAGAAACCCGAAAGATACAATCTTTTTCTAGACCTTAACCTGTCTGTGTAGAAGGGGAAAATGAGAGTTTTTATTGCATGGTAGGGGTGAATGTGGCATATTCTTGTACGACAGGGGCAGTTGGGGCTTGTTGTTCCAACGTGGGAAGAAAGCATGTAATGTTTCCGCCCCATGGACAAAGCATTGTCCAACATCCGTAGTTCAAACACATGTAGCCCAACGTTCAACAACTTAGTATGATGTAGCCCAAATGGAGCTGCTACATTGAGCGGAAACTAAGAGTGTGAATGAACAGCAGTTGCAAAGAAGGGCATAAATTGGTTAGTTGGGAAGATTGACAAATTTGTATTCGCAACAAATCTTAACATTGAGCGGCACATGGAGGGTTTATTACTAAGTGGTTCAGTGCAATGAGATTTGAAATAGAAGATGATTCAAGGAATTGGGACAAATGGATAACTTGTGTTAAAAAATAAGTGTACATTAATGACAAGTGTTGAAAAAGTCGAGTATAGATATGTAGTGATGAGAATCACGATGATGCGTTCGTTAGATCTACGAAGCTCAAGCCACAGGACGCGTGCAACGCCGCATACAAAGTGGTCAATTCAAGGAACTATTCTGAGGATTTAGGGGATTTGGAGAGTGTAAGCCGCGGATTTATAATGATTCTGGTGTCGTCGTAAAGTCAACTAAATTGTATCAAATCATCAATGCACTTTGCGATACTTAAGTTGACCTTTCACTAAAGTGGTCAAAAGTGTCAAATCATTTGGAGGCAAAACATCAGAGGTCAGGGCAAGTGGCCAACATACCCTCAACCAAACGGTGCAAGTTCCTTGAGGTCGACAAGCGCCAGGCCATGACAATAAGGACAGAAATATAAGCTTATAGAGTTTTAGAACTCGTGTACGATTAAGACGTTTCACTGCCCCCCGGTGTAGCCATCTCAACGTGTTATCAGGCCCTGGCCGGTGACAACGATGATAGCCGTCGATCAAACAATTGACGCTTCGGGGGTTTTCATATGGATCCAAGTTGTCGTGCGTGATGTAGTAGCCATACAACTTGACCAGGTACTTGACTTGTTTTCTGTAGCATCAATGTCCAAGGATGTCTTCAATCACGGACTCCGTATTCGTGTCCATCCGAAGGAAGTTCTTTGCAAGGTTTCGGTAGTTCTTGAGCTTGTTGTTGTGGAATACTGGGTGGGTTGCCATGCTCTTGGAAAAGAAGTTTATGTGACGACAGGATTTTGCATTCGCTTCATGCCAGATTGTCCCAACAGTAAAGGTTTGAGCTTTGCACGTTCTTGTCCAAGGAATTCGGTATTCGCAGAGTTGAGTAGGAAACTCGTGTCAGACTTCAACACGTGAACGCCACAATGTTGGTCAGCTACTTGGACTGCTCGTATCTTCCCAAGAGTGTCATGTTTCCACCTGCAAGAAATCTTGTCCATGGATGTCGGTGCAAGAATGCTGCTTTTGTTTTGAAGTCCTAGCGGTGTGGTGGGACCACTTTGAAAGGAATTTTACCCATTGCGGTGAAATTTGTGGAGTTGTATGTTGTTATTGGGTGTGGTGACTGTGCTGGTTTGGTGCTCCAATATGGCGCCGTTGGATCCGCAAGCAGATAAAGATACGTGGAGTGAGAAAGTTCTTGGTGGATTCTAGGAGTGGGGCAGTGAATAATTTTCACTGGATAAGCATGTCCAACTCTGGCAACCAGGGCTTGGATTATAGACTAGTGTGTGACATGCGCAAGCTACTACGGATGGCTCTAGTGTGGCAGGGACTAGCTGCTGATGACTGCGACTAAGCGCTGTGGTCAGGTGGGCCAAGGCCTGAATGGGCTTCTAGCATGAGTGTGAGCAGTGTGTGAGCTCCTGGTTGGGACCAGTGGCATAGACAGTCTGTGGCCACGACTCGGCATGCTCCTCTGCTCGCCACTTGGACAGGGTGCATAGAGACTTCGAATGCAAGGATTATGGCTACGGAGGTCTATTGTTCTGACTGATATGTGAGGAGAGCTAGGAAGCAAGCATTACGGCTATGGTGATGTACTTCTCTCACATGTCCGTGAGAAGCTCCAGGAATCTAACGATGGTAGATATTCACCGTGCACCTGAGGAAGCTTCTACGTGCAAGCAAGGCAAGCAATTTGCCAGGATTGTGAGTACGAAAGATGGCGGCCCTACCACATCTCAATATCTCAGGAGGACTGATCTTTAATGTCACAACCTTACAATACTTGGTATTGGAAGCGCCTCGGACCAAGGTTTTGTTGGAGTTTGCCCTAGTGATCCCCATAAGTCCCGCAGTGCTCTGTGAGCCTAGGAAAGAGGAAGTCCTTACTACGTGGAGGCCTGTCCACTTGGAAGATGGTGCTAGACCAAGACCCCTTGGATCGACTACCTTGGCGGCATAGCAAGGCATTACTCCTTGCATGGGCCAGGAACAGTGGTGGAGCTCTATGACAAACTTTTATTATGCTAAACGTTTTCATGTACCTTACTTGCACTTTGGAAATCAAATCAATATTTCTTCCGCTCTCAGCTTCTTAGTTTCCAAAGTCCATCTGATCTATCTGCTAGCTTGTTGCACAAGAAAAGATCATGCACAAGCAAGGAACCCAGCTCTTGCTACACACTACAAATCCCAACATGGTCTCAGAGCAGTAGGCTCTATGTTTAGCTAGTATAGCGGCAGCAGCACGAAAGCCGATTGGTGAAGCACTCTTTCACCATCCTTGTAATGTTTTGAGGAGGAGCGATGTTTGCCTTATTCTAAGCGTGCAACACGACTGTTCTTCCTCACATTCGGCTTGAACAAGCAAAGAGCACCAAGAGACCATGAGCAACATGGTGGCGGAGGATCAGAGGGCAGATTCTCTGGCTCTTTATTAGAACACTATTGTTCATGGTCTACGTATGGCTCAAGATCAAGGACGCCATGTCATAGACCACCCAAAACGCCAAGCAAGAAAAGCACAATGATTGGCAAAAGAGGCGCAAAGCATGGCACAACAAGCAGCCGTATCTTGTCCAGCTGTGAAGCACGAGAGGGATGCATTGAGGTTGTAGATGGGAGAACAAGAGATCCTTCATCAACAAGAGTAGTTGACACATTTCTCTTGAGCATCTCACACATGGCAGTTGTAATAGTCACCTGCAGCTCAGGCAGCTCATATTGCACAAATTCACCAACAAATGGCATGGTTTTGGCAACAAAAGCAGCTTCAATAGCAATAGCTTTAGCAGCAACAGCTTCAACAGCATCAACAATAACAAATGCAGTGGCAACAAGCATCTCAAGCATCATCCACATGAATCCCTTGAGCAAGCCATTCCCTAGTTGTGCAACTAGCCATATCTCCACAGATGCAACCTGTGTAATCTATCCAAGAGGCATGTCACAGGAGTTTACAACTCAAAAGCATCAAGTTTCTCCTGCGGTGCCACTCGTGGAACAAATTCAACTAGCACAATTGGCAACTTGACCACAAGCATACATGGCACAGCCTGCTATGGCGCCAGCCGCGCCACCATTCCAAGCTCATCCAGCAGTTCACATGCAGCAGTAGTGCCATGTGCAAAAGGTCGTCTCTTACCACACAGCATGATCGAATTGGATTTCCATGTACCAGCTTCCAACGGACTCTAGTCATTCTTCGTAGTAGCAAGTTCTTCCAAGTCTCGGGTATAGACCTTGCTATGTGGCACAAACGATTGGGCCACGTAAGCAATCAGCTTGTCCAACCAATGCACAAGGAGCAAGTCAACTACCTTGACATTAACAACGATGGAAGCAAGGAGACAATGCAATTGTGTGAGGACCGCGTTTGTGCAAAGCTTTCACGACAATTGTTCCCTTCTACCACAAAGTCTCGTATCAGCCAAATGTTGAAATAGGTCCAAACAGACATGTGTGGACCACTACCAACAGCCACCAACCAAGGAGAACATAAATTATTTCTGCTTTTCTTTGATGGTGCGACAAAATTTGTCCGAGCTACCCTCTTCTCACTCGAGATGAAGCTCCCATCAACTTCTTCATGTGGGTGGCAATGGCAAAGAGGCAAAGTAATGCAGATTTGTAAGTTCCATGCTCAGACAATACTAGAGAGTATACAGGCGGAACTTTTCTGTCCCATCTAGAGGACATGGGGATTGTGCGGAACTTCTCAATATTGTGCAAAGCGTAGCAGAACTGTGTGGCTGAAAGAACCAACCGCACGATGCAAGAGACATTGAAGGCTATGCTTCTTGGCACTCAACCCAACAGCAACTGGTGACCTTATACATTGAGGCAAGCAGTTTGGATACATAATATTGTGCTGCACGTGGCACTACCTGACATGACGCCATTTCAAGCATGACATGGTGACAAGCTTGGCATCACCGTGCTCAAAACCTTTAGTTGCACTGTGCTTTTTCCATGTACCTATCTGTATCTGCAAGCGGATGATCAACAAGGCGTCGTGGGGAGTTTTCCTTGGACAAACTCCTAACATGAAGGAATGTGAGTTCTATGAGTTAGACTCACAACGGATCGTTGCCTGTCACGACACAGTTTTCTTTGAGAACCTGGTGTACCAAGCATGGGAGGAAAAGAACAATGCTATCCCAAACTTCCTCAAAACATTATATGACACATAGAGTGCATCATTGAAAGAAGAGGACTCACATATAGACTCACTCAGCCTTGCGGATCACGATGAGGCAAACAGGGTTTGTGTGGCTGCTTGGCGGAAGAGCCGTATCATGGACAAACAAGCGGAAGAAATTGATCACACTAAGCTTAAAAGAAGGTGAGTATGTGGCTGCTATGTCAGCTACACAAGATAAAAGATGTACGACCGACCTTGCGAACTTGACTGAATTCGAGGGTCAAACCAAGCACATTGACATACGTGGACATTGGGTCTACTCTAAAGGGCAAGATGGCAAGATTCTCCTCATGTCGAGAGCGAGGCAAGCCATATATTTCCTGACAAAGAGTCTTCTGACAGACATTTTCTTCAGGTGCTTGCAGCTGCATGAAACTCCTATGATTGTGTTCTCATACTACACCCTAAAGAACGGCGACAAAAATGGCACATGGAAGTAGAAGATCGGACGATGCACCATTGGTACCTCAATCAAGGTACCGAGCTCTATCACCTTTTTCATGGTGCAAGTGGGTGAGGAAATTACCACTGTAGTTGAGAGGGGGAGCAATCAGAAATTGGTAGAGCCAAAGGAGCAAGTTTCAAGAGATCCCACGCAATAGCCTTGCTTTCAGTAGGCAATGGTCTGGAACAGGTTCGCTATGAACGCGGACCCAAGAACATTTGTGATTTTGTAGGAGCACAGAACGTACTCGCACAATGAAGCGAGCCATTTTAACAAAAACAAAAAATCCCGAGCTGTTTGAACAAATGGCTATTGATCTTCTTGAGTGCGGAGATACGGTTTGCCAATTCCTTGTTGACATGCGCTTGTCGTCCTGTGCCATCTGTTGTCCTCGTTGTTGTTGTTGAGGTTGTCAGTGGGGACGGCTGGTTTACCGCCGTTGGATCCTCGACCAGAGTGGTTGTCGGAGCCGTACGTTTTGATCCTACTGTCATACATCCTGCGACGCTTGTGTTTGGTGCCGGTTCAGGGTTTTCGTACATACACACGTTCCACTCCTCCATTGCTGAAGTGGTCAATAATGACCCGTTGCTGGTTGTCAGGTGGGCTTGCTTTCTTCACGTTGTAGTCACAAAGCTTGCAAAGTCTTGACGAGTGCGATGTGTTGAAAGCTTGAGCAAGGTGTTCCTCCGGATGGGTAAAGTAGTTGGATGCCTCTCCAACACCGTTGCACTCTAATACCAAGTAACATGCCAAATTGAGAGTAGATGGTGAACTGTTGGATGCTGCAAGACAGAATAGGATTGATTATTTGGAACACTTGAGTAGTTTATAATTCGCTGTGAGTGTACTTTGATGACAAGTGTCAAAATTACATAACATATACATACAAGTGTCGAGTTACAAATGAGGAGTAATTGGGGTTGTTGGGTCGATTGTCGAGTGACGCGTGTAGAGTCGCGTTGTGAATGGTCGGATTCGAGAAGCTCCACCAAGGAATCAGGGGGCTTCAAGGATTGACAGTGAAGATGCAAGATGCATCTTTATAGATCGAGATGTGTCTTGATGCATCAAGAAATTGACAGCAAGATTGTGACATTTCTGTCATTGACTCTCGGAAGTGGTCAATTTTGTCAGAAGATGCGAGAAGGTCAGTTAGTGGGCCAGGGCAGTTGGCTAAATTCACTTGACAGTCGGGGTGGAAAACTGGGTCTCGTCGTGCAATAGGCTATTTTTGTTATAACAAAAATGCCCACACGAAAAGTTTAAGGACTCACACATGTCTTGTAATTAACACCCCCCCTCCTTTTGCAAGCCACCCCCACACAGACCTCGTCAGATCAAGTCGAGGCCCTCACGACTGAGGGCCTTGATGGAAGGTGTAGCCGGTGGGGGAGGGGACTTCGTCGGAGATTCCGACCGACACGCGTCAATTGGAATCCATTCCAGGACTGGGGAGTTGATAAATCTCCATTTTGCATAAATTACTTCAACTGAATGCCGTTTCTTGATAAAAAAACTCTACACAAACCCACCCCATAATTAAACTCGAGATTGTAAGACTTCAATTTTGTGCGGGTAACTACTCGGCCTTGTTTGTGCAGCGCACAACAGAGTCCCTTTCATCACATGGGGGCTCTTGGACCCCACATGCAAACTCCTTGCAAACCACTCCTGGGAGAGTAAGAAATATCTCTTTTCCGTTATGATTATTGGGCCAGAAAAGAGTGACATGAGCATGTCAATGTCGCAGGCCATGCCACATAAATATGCTGTCCTTTCAGAAATCCGAAAGGTACATTTTTTTCCTAGACCTTAACCCATCTGCGTAAAAGGGGAAAATTAGTTTTTTCATCGCAAGGCAGGGGTGAATGTGGCGTGTTCTTGTGTGACAGGAGCGGTTGGGGCTTGTTGTTCCAACGTGGACGGAAAGAATTTTTTTCTCCAAAACCCAATGGCATCTGATGTTTCAACCCCGTGGGCCAACCATTGTCTAGTATTCGTAGTTTTTCAGACACATCTAGCCCAACGTTAAAAAACTTAGTATGATGTAGCCCAACTAGAGCTGCTACATTGAGAGGAACCTACGATTTTGAACAAAGAGATGGTGCAGAGAAGGGCATGAATTGGTTCGTTGGGAAGCTTGACAGTATTGAATCTGCAACAAATTTTAACATTGAGTGACACATGGAGCGTTCACTACTTAGTGGTTCTGTAAGATGACGTTCGAAGCAGAAGATGATTCAAGGAATTGGGACGAATGGATAACTTGTAATGAATAATGAGTGTACACAAATGGCAAGTTTTGAACAAGTCGAGCATAGGTATATAATGAAGAATATCACAATAAGGCATTTATTCAATCTACAAAGCTCCAACAAAAAAGCGTGTGCAACGTCCCATAGAGAGTGGTCACTTTGAGAAATTCTGCCAGGAGTCAGGGGGTTTGGAGAATATCAAGGCGTGGATTTATGAAAGTCTAGTGTCGTTGCAAAGTCAACTAAAAAGTATCAAATCATCAATGCAGTTTGGAATACTTAAGTCTACTTTTCACGAAAGTGGTCGTAAGCGTCAAATCATTCAGAACCAGAACATCAAAGGTCAGGGTAGGTGGCCAAAATACCCTCGCCCAAACGGTGTAAAGTCCTTGAGGTCGACAAGCGGCAGGCCATGAATGAAAGGATAGAAACATTTGCTTACAGAGTTTTAGGACTCGTACACATTTGAGACGTAACACAGCCCTCCGTTTTAGCCGTCTCAACGTGTTATCGGACCTTGGTTGCTGACAACGATGATATCCGTCGATCAAACAATCGACGCCTCAGAGGTTTTCATATGGTTCCAATTTGTGCGCGAAGCAGTAACTATGCAACTTGACCAGGTACTGGTTCCTTTTCTATGGCGTCGATTTCCAAGGATGTCTTCAATTACGGATTCCATATCTACGTCCATCTGGATAAGAGGTGGGGGGGGTGATATATCTCCGAGGGAAGTTCTTTGTAAGGTTCCGGTAGTGGTTGAGCATGTTGTAGTAGAATTCTAGTTGGATTACCATGCTCTTGGAGAAGCAAAGTTATGCGACGACAAGAGTTTGCATCATGTCACATCGTCCCAACAGTCAGGGTGTGAGCTTTGTAAATTCTTGTCCAAGGAATTCGGTATTCGCAGAGTAGATGAGGAAACTTGTGTCAGACTTGAACACGTCATTGCTGCGGTGTTGGTCAACTACTTGGACTTCTTGTATCTTCCTGAGAGTACGTTGTGTTTCCACCCGCAAGAAACCTTGTCCGTGGATGTCGGTGCACGAGTGTTGATTTTGTTTCTAATTCCTAGCGGTGTGGTGGGACCACTTCAAATAGAATTTTACCCATTGCGGTATAACTTGTGGAGTTGTACGTTGTTCGTCGATGTGATGATTGTGCTGGTTTGGTGATTCAATATGACGCACTTGGATCCGCAGTCGGATCAAGATACGTGGAGTGAGAATTTTCTCCGTGGATTCTGGGAGCGGGGCCGTGAATAGTTTTCAATGAATATTCACGTCCAATGGTGGCAACCAGGGCTTGGACTATAGACTAGTGTGTGACATGCACAAGCTACGACGGATGGCTCTAGTATGGCGGGGACTAGTAGCTGATCACCGCGACTAAGCGCGGCGGTCAGGTGGGCCAAGGCCTGACTGGGCTTCTAGCATGTGTCAGTGTGTGAGCTCCTGGCTGGGAGCATTGGCATAGACAGTCCGTGGTCACAATTCAGAATGCTTCTCTGCTAACCACCTGGACAGGGTGCATGGCCAGTTTGAATGCAAGGATTACGGCTACAAAGGTCTACTACTCTCACCGATATGTGAGGAGAGCTAGGAATTGAGCATTAAGGCTACGGTGATCTACTGCTCTCACAAGTGTGTGAGAAGCTCTAGGATTCAAACTGCGATGAAAATTCACCGTGCACCGGAGGAAGCTTCTACTTTCAAGCAAGTCAATCAATTTGCTGGGTGCCCGATTGTGAAAGGTGGTGGCCCTAGCACATCCTCGTATCTCACGATGACTAATCTTTCATATCAAAGCCTTACAACACTTGGCATTTGGAAGCACCTTGGACCAAGGTTGTGTTGGAGTTTGCCCTGGAGATATCCATAAGTCCCGAAGTGCTCTGCTAGCCTAGGAAGGAGGAAGTCCTTACTACCAGGAGGCATGTGTACCTGGAAGATGGTGCTAGGCCAGGACCCCTTGCATCGCCTACCTTGACGGCCTAGCAAGGCATTGCACCTTGCGTGGGCCAGGAACAGTGGTGGAGCTCTATGTCAAACTTTTGTTAGGCTAAACATTTTCAAGTACCATACTTGCACTTTGCATATCAGATCAAGATTTCTTCCGACTGTCAGCTCCTTAGTTTCCAAAATCCATCTGAGATGTCTGCTAGCTTGGTGCACGAGATTTGATCACGTACAAGCAAGGAACCTAGTCCTTGATACATACTACAAATCCCAACATGGCAATGGCATCCAGGAAGCAATTTGGATGCATGAGGGCATGGCAAGGTGGGCAAAGCAAGCATGGTCCTACCTTGTCAGGAACTATATGTCCAGCAACTATACCTTAAAATCCAACCTTATTACACAATTTTCACACATCAATCTCAGCAAATTCGAGTGCATTGACGTGTACGTCAATGAAGCCAAGTCACTATGCGACCGAATCAAAGAGACAGATGCACCTATATCTTAGCTCGTCTTTGCGACGTTCCTCCTCAACAACCTGATTGGTGACTGAGGTGATGTTTACAAGGTGCTTAAGTTCATGCATGAGGCTAAACTGACTGAAGAGTACATCTGCAAGATGCTTCTCATTGAGTATCGAGACTGCCAGCTGGCAAATGAAAAAGAATGAATTCTCACCAACACTGCATACCAAGGTGTCAGCTCTACGGTCAGCTCCACTCAACAATGGCGAAAGCGCCAGCGCCAAGTCGTACCATTCTCGGTTTCTCATAGAGATAATCATCATCAACGCCTCCCTACTACCGAAGTGTGACTTCCATCTGCCCAACATTGGTAAAAACAGAATTATACACCCTGTCCGTTTCCATGCTTGATCACGGCATGAATCTCCAAGAGATAGAAAAAGGTCATGGTCATTAGAGCGATCAATGTTCAGCGACAAAAGTCAGTAATAGAATAACTTGCCAGCTGTTGATGAATGGAAGTTCTATTGACGGCTGGCGAGGTAAAAAATTGACTAGTTTTGTCACTGATTGTTGATTAGCTCGAGTTCATTGATTACAAGGGAGGATCTATGATTCTTGTTGCCAGCTAAAAGAAACATGATAAGCATATTCATCTTGATAGTAAACCATCTGTTTGAAGCATCAAACCTTGAAGAATTCAATCTCCATTTCAAGGTAACAGGGCCGGGTAGGCATGGGGAGTCTCAAACTCCTTGCAGATCCAATGAAAATCTAACGGACAAGTATCACAAACCGCTTTTTGATGGGTTTGTAATACTTGTTGATGAGGTATATTTCATGCATCAACACCACATGACATTGAGCCTTGAAGATTTCCTTTGGTTTCTCTACTTTTTCACTTGCACTTTGTTGCTTAAATGTATCTCCTCAACCCATGGCGTGTGTATCACTCTAGTATATTTGTTCTCTTAACTTGATCTCCCATAACTAGTCTTCTTCCTTCTATGTACTAATGTTGGAGAACAATGGAAGATGTGCAAAAGGATACGTATGGAGGATGGATTCCTCCACCGAACTTCATAATTACCAACACATAGTTATAGTTGTGTTCATATATTATTGCGACAATCTCCTTGCCACTTGCAATATTCAACTGTACTCTTGTAGCTCTCTTTCAATACTCTCACATGCTCTCACTTAAGTCCCATAGCACCGTGCCAACCCTCTCAATGCACTACTCTAACACTCATACTGCACTCTCCCTGGACCACTGCTAGATTTCACTACCTCTTGTTGCATCCTTTCCTACCAGCGCAGATACATTTATCCTAAAAGTAGGTCTATGTGGCTATGATCTAACCTCGGCATTCCTAGTTGTTAAACCTTAGAAAAATGAAATCAGTTGGTTGAGATGCTAACCAAGCTCTCTCTTTGTTAAACCATTCGTGAGCAGCAGACGTAAAGGAGGAAGAACACCTTTTGTAACTTCTTTAGAACAACATGGGCTACAGTAATACAATAATAGCAATAGTAGAGCAGTGGTGAAAACATATACACCATCTTCAATAAAAAGCAACTAAGGTAATCTTGGCAAAAGCACCTATGTAGAAGTGGATATAGCCATATTTGCTTTAACACAGCAGCGGCTACAATAGCATAATAATAGTCACAGTGTGGTGGTAGCAACGGGAACATGAACATCCTACTGATCTCAATCGCTTCTTGTTGGCCAAAGGGCTAAAGTAAAGACCTTCTTGGTTATGACCGCTACCATATCCCTCATTGCCCATCTGGGCAATCTGACATAGGCGTAACCTCCTCACGGAAGATTTAGTGTTTGACTCTTACTCTAGTGGTGGCCTATCTAACATTCCCACCTGAAGCTGAGCCAATCCCTCCTTCATAGGGGGATACCACCGATTGAGACTAGACTGACCTTACACTTGTAAGTAACAAGGAGAAGCAAGAGCATGGTTGGGTGCTGGAGAGGCACCACTTTTAGCCTGGCAACATTTCGGGTGACAAGTAGAACCTATTCGAATACTAAGCATGTGCAGATTGCAAAGGTAGACCGAGCATGCGACATAATGCTGGACGACTCCATGTCTCATTGTGACACAATGTCTTCTATTTTAACAACAACCTCACTAAATGCGTGTAATTCTTCTTGTCTTACTTTAAAACCCTGAATAACATTCATATGTGCACACCTGCCTTTCTCACCCCTGGCCCATATTCACCAACAGAGTAGCAGCCTACATTTGCATGTACACCAATTGCACATATACTAAAAGCTCTACCTGAGACTTGTTTAGCTCCATCTTCTACACCGCCACTCTTCCCTGATCCATAGTATCTTCTCGCAATAGTCATAGATACTAGCATTGCTAAAACCTTGACATTGAAAACATCTTCACATGTGTCATGTACATCATAGAGAACGGTAGCTAGATGAGTATTGGAAGCTGAAAATACAACTGCGTTCTCCTTAGGTCCTCTTGTTGCTACTGGTATGAACGTCACTACCCACATGTCAAGTACATCCAATGTCATTACATTTGTAATGGTCATAGTTGCCTGTGATGTCCATTTGGAGTTGTTTTGAACAAGACATATAAAATCAGTACATCATCCTCCCTAAACTCTTCACACCATCTTCATCATTTGGCGTAAACAACAGCAACAAACTCTATCTTCTTTGCAATAACTATCACACAAGCTCTGTGCTAAATTGTCTTCTTAGCACATGTTGTCGCTGTCTTAATAACATCAACTACATTGGCACTGCCAACGCTTTCTTGTAGCACAAGTAGAGTTGGTGAGCTACAAAGAGCCTCGTAGTCATCATATGTTCCTCTAATCTTATCTTCATTCCATGGAATCCTGAGTCTTTCCCCCAATGGGTTAGGCTGTCTTGCAGCCAAGGGGCTTCTCTTCTCTTACAACACCAACCATGTTCCCCATGTCCACTTGGGCAAGGAAAACCCTGCTAGATTTTCATTGACATAGCGCATTGTGTGTCATCATACATGTTGGTGATGGGCATTATGTTGGAATTTGAGTTAGCCTATCACGTGCATGCCATGAACATTAGGTTACACTTGCTACCACAATGTGCTGTTAGACAATGTCCATAGTACAAACATAACCACCACGCATTATTTGCAAACAAAATTACACGTCTGGTCATTTCACGACGTGACGCTTATTACAATGACCAATTCTATGGCTATTTGTGTTTATGCTACATTTTCCATTCGCTTGAGTTTTACTTCTACCCCTCTTCCATGCCACCCTCGTCCATAAACTTCAAAGTCGCAATAGCAGCCGCAGGTGAAACCATAGCCAAAGCTCTTTTATTGCCATAGCCTTACTAGCATGGTTTTGAACCACCCCCTCCACATCTCACCATGTCACTCACTTTTACATCATAGGAAGATCACTTGGGCCTAGGGTGAACATCCATTGGTGCAAACCACCTTTTATTCCTGTCACATCTTGAGGCTGGCCGTGCCGTTGATGCCCTCATTGCGGGAGGCCCGAAACAATCTCACTGATGAGATTGGATCTTAAAGCACACACTCAGTGCGTTGCACACCCGCTAACCCTCTCATGATTAGCCTGTGATATGGTGTTTCAACACTGTCACTCGAAATGCTAGTTAGATCATACTCACTGTACAATTCAACTTCCTTAGGATATGTAGTATCGTGACCGCTGACGCCTACTCGGCCCACTGCCTTGCCGTTTTGCGCGACCTCAGCCAGCTATCCAAGAGCAACTTTCTGTTGTCATGCGCACTGGCATTTGTTCTAAACTTGAGTAATCTGACATCTTACTCAAAAGCATAGAGAGTGGCCTCTACGCCCAATCCTTTAGTGACCACCTCCTAGTATTGGCGCTTTGTGGGAGATTACTTACCCTACTGATCTTCGATTTTGATTATAATTCATTTTTTGCCCGGTTTGATTGAACGATTTTTTTTTCTACGAATTAGTTAAGTACCACCTAAATAATTATGTCTGGCCTATAAGCCAAAGTTTTTTTCTGAGTCTAGGGACATGGACGAAATCAATTCAGGCGCTTAGGTGAGCTTGAACGAAATCAAGGAGCATGTGCTTGAACGAAATCAAGGAACACCAGCGGGCAGGTTCGGGACCAAGCACAACGAGGTACGGCAGGCACAGCAAGACAAATGCACGTCGTCGCGGTTGCAAGGACTTCAATAAATGTAGTGAAAGTATTGTACATGAATGAAAAAAACATTATTCTCAGTCACACTCCCATCTTAACAACCACATCTACCTCTTCGACCTCGTCACTAGCAAAGAGAAGTTTCCCAGCAAGGGGAGCAGCCTGTCGCTGAAAGCATGGCATGAACACGCGTGGGAAGTTGGCTTTAGCCCACGCACTCTTCACGATCTCTTCAATGCGCATGTACTGCCATGCAGCATGAAACCAGCCGCACGCAACTTCTTTCAGTAGGCTCATTCCTATGGTGGTGGGGAGGCCGTCGCGGGTGCGTTCTGTACCCCATACAGCATACAGTTCCCCGATTTTGTTTTTCAACGGTCGCATGATGCCGACGTCGCATGGTTGTGCCTTTGAGGTACAACCGGGGGGGATGTAGCAGGTGCACATGTAGGGGAAACTGTTGGACAGCCACTCTTGGAATGTAGTACAAGCATGCGGGCGCCACGCATCTAGGATGAGAAGGACGTCCGCCTCTCCCGGCTGCACGTTGAGCTCGTCGCACATGCAGGTGTAGTACGGGAGGACAATGCCCCGGACCCACTCGCGTGTGGTTTCATCATTTGCCCAATGGTTGGGCGTGTAGGTCAGCAGTGCTCCGTCGTCCTCCAGCATGCGTGCGTTCGGCGCATGCGGCACGATCTGCTTTGATTTTCCGCCAAAGATGAGTTGGAGAGGCAGCATCTCTCCGGTCATGGAGCACGTGACAAGCGCTGTAATTTGTCGCTTGTCCTCTAGCCCCAAAATCCCCACGTCCTTGCTTCTGACTGGTGCGTACGTGTGGTCGGACGAGGGCATGAGTTGTGTGCCCGTGTGGTCTGCGTTGAGCACAAAAAAAGGCTTTATTTTGTACAGCGTCACCATGATCGCCGCACGCTGATGAAAGGTAAGGACACGTTCCTCCCAGTCAAGAGGCAGCTTCTGTGCTGTAGACGTCCCACATTGCCATGACCACCCCAGTTCGCGGCAGACGAACTTGCGGACCCATCGACGCCCGAA
This sequence comes from Penium margaritaceum, assembly GCA_023375785.1. Lineage (NCBI taxonomy): Eukaryota > Viridiplantae > Streptophyta > Zygnematophyceae > Desmidiales > Peniaceae > Penium > Penium margaritaceum. Next base: position 33,865 of record SZWC01015553.1, on the reverse strand, counting down.
AGCCCGTGATCCAAGGGTCAGCAAGACGTCTGGAGCGAGACGGCCGACGACATCTCGGACCTCCTTGCGAATAGTCTTACTGTTTAGCGCGTTGCCGGCGTTGCGAGCATGGACCAAAACTTTTTTTATTTCTGCCACAACGTCCGCCCGTGTGGCGAGCCAGGCCTTTTTTCCGCCACTGCCGTGCTTGCACTTTCTATTGGACGAGAGAGGAGCAGCTGGTGCTGTCCGCAAATTTGCAACAACATCATCTTTGTACTGGGGCTTCAAAACCAAGGGCCCTGGCTCAAACTACCCGGCCACGGTGGACACTGCGAGACGGTTGTAGACGCAGTGTCCATCGGGGGTACGAAACGTCTTTTGGAGATGCTTCATTGCTACGTACGTGGTTTTCTTTTCCTTCATGGCCTTGTAGATGGTTCAGAAGTGCCCTGAGCTGAACCAGTCACAATACAGGCCCCTTCTGCTGTTGCTGGAGCTGCCGCTGCCACTGCCACTGTCTGTTGACGTCGTGCGGTTGGAGACAGTGAGTGCCATGCACACATTGTCGGTGCTGTCATTGCTGCCTTGCTTGCTGCCGCTGTCGCTGGCGTCGCTGTCAGCGTCGCTGTCGTCGCTGTCACTGTCGCTGACGCTGCTGTCGCTGCTGCTGGAAACAGAAACGACGTCGCTGTCGTGTGCATGGTGAGGTGTGAAGCTGGAGCAACCCTCGTTGATTCGCAACGCTTCTGAACGAAGGCGCGTGACCGGGGGCGCACGGGGGACTTCCTCCTCCACGACCTTGGCCTTTCCCTTCTTGTCGTAGGTTGGACGGCGACGGGGGGTCCTGGTTGACACGAACTTCTCACCGTTGTTCTCCGTGTTGTTCGTCTGAGGGATGGCATTCTCGGCGGCAGCGGGCTTGTCGGCTGCACGCTGCTTGCATAGGCCGGCGGCTTCATGATCACGTGAACAGCCCACACCGTCGTCAATACGACGGTTGTGACCGTTAACAGGAGGGCAGAGCACCAGCGGGATGCCACTTGGCAGCGACAAGGGGGTCGCCACGGTTGACATGCCCTCATTGTACGTACACGTCAAGCCATTGCGTGCGGACTGCGGTGCCTCGGTGTCGTCAAAGGCGAGGATACGGACTTTCCGTAGGCGACCAACAGGCCTCCACGGAGGTGGCGGACGAGGAGGTGGTCCATGGCGGACAGCGTTCGAAAGTCGTCGGGCACGTTCCTCTGGAGAAACCTTTTGCAGGAAGCGATCCATAGTGGTGGGAGATGAATTTCACGAGTGACAAGTGGCAGTTGTAGGATTGAGACTGGATACGGGTACTGTCCTTTATGGACAAAAAGAGAGTACCGGCATCAAGACTCACGTCCCAATTGGCTGGAAGCGCCCAGTCTGATTTCGGATGTTCAAACATTCCTATGTTGCGGGCTGATGTATCCGTCGTGCGAATCTAGTTCTTGGCCACGGTTCGTTCAAAATCAGTGGACTGAGGAACGGCTGCAACGTGATGCCGGCTCCGCAAAACCAGGGTGCAAGCACACACTGTTGAAGTTCTCGCTCGGTGGAGGTCGAACCGTTTCGACGACGAAATCAAAGATCAGGCTTTTTCGTTCAACGAAAGTTAAAGTTCCACCTCCAATATTCTTTTGACAAAAAACTTGAACGAAATCATGGAACACATAAATAGCAATTTTGAAAAAAACGAAATCAAAGATCAGTACGGTATTTGTGCCTCACTGATTGGTGCACCGCACTCCAAAACAAGAGGATTGCATGTATGGCCAATTGCTTGACCCGTTAAACTATGTATGAACAATTGTCTTGGGAAGTGAAAAAAACAGTGAACATGGACTCATTGCAGAAACTAACACATGTCACATAGATCCCATGAAAGTTCTTAGTACATGCAAGGAATGTACATCTGGGATTTCCCATCATGCATTCATGTGGATGTTCCCTGAAAAATGTTGGCATGCAGCAACACCCTTTTTGATACACTGATCATCAAGTGTATGAATTTTTTTGGGTTGTGCAACGATGTTAAGTAGGATAACAAAAATTGCATGAATGTGATCCGTTTTGGATTGGCATCTAGCAACCTAGAGGTAACTCTTTTTTCAAGTTTGTAAGAGATCTAGAAGAAGGATATGCACGTGATTCGTTTCATTTTACAACATGTCACATCCTTGATACATCTTGATTTCTCATTTGTTGTTTTAAAGTGCATGGATTTTCTTCTATGTCATGTTGTGGTTTAGGGGAGGAAAACCCAATTTTTTTGAAGCAACCTTTGTTTTTCACCTTAAAGCATGTGAGTTATTAGTGCGTGCCAAGTTGTTAAAGTGAGAGTTCTGCTATATTGTTACATTTCATCCTAGAAGAACCATGATTCATGTTTATAACCAAGGAACAAATACATGAAAGATTCCTGCAAGTGATTGAAGAGAATAGTAACCAGAAGGCATACATCTTCATGATATTCTCCATTATGTTCACAAAACTAATAGAATTTGAATTAACACGTATTTGATTGAAGATGGTGTTGTTTTTTGGTGTCCATTGTCAGAAATGAGATGTTTACATCATTAATACGATGCCAGGTTTACGAGTTCCCTTGTAGTAAATGTTATTTATAATTAAATTGAAGATGCTCTCAAAAACAACATAACTTGTTAACTATCGCAAAGTTATAAAACATGCATTTTTTAAAAGCTTTCACAAGCATCATTGTTTGTGCCATTATTCTTGTGATTGAAATCAGAAAACTAGGATATTTAATGGTTAGTGTCAGATTTATATACTACTATAAAGAGAGAGAAGGAAGCATTTCTTATGTCTTCCCTGGAGGTGGTTGCCATCTTAAAGGCATATGGATGAGATTTTGGATTTTTTTTGTATGATTGTTGTCCATTTCTTTTGTGATCTTTTGGAACTACATTCATAACAACGAGGGACTCATTTGATGAACATACTATGTGGAGAAAAGATTACAAAACATATACACATGACATTGGGTGGTGTGACAAGTTTGAAATTTTCCATTCTCACGAGATGTGTGTGTGTCCCTTTCTACACCTTGTTATGGATGAACTTATGACAACAAAATGAAATGTGAGAGTCCCAACACATTCTCCAATGCAAAAAGTCACACGATAGACCTAAACATAACTGCATCAGAATAAACAAAGCCCACCTCCAGAACAATCGAATGTTTTACAAATGATTCCGTCCATATCACACAAAATTGAAAACACATTCATTTATATGTTGAAATGGATGACCTACTATAGCTACCTTAAACATAAAGCATGTAGAATAATGTATTTATGTACATGTTTCCTAGTTTTAGTTTTTGGACCAGAAGAGAGCCATTTAAGAACTATAGGTAGACCGTGAAGTTTTCTTTCCCCTTTCTTGTACGAATGTGTTTTCAAGATGAATATCTCCCTTTGTTTTTTTAAGCCAAAGTTTTATCTTTTTAGGGATGGAAACATTGTTTTGTTGATATCTACCATGGAATGTTTTGTGCACAACCAAGCTCTTGAAATCCCTTACATCTCGACCACGTTAAATTGACTTTCACATGAGAACCATCATTTTCAACTTGGCATTGCTTGTCTACTTCCCTGAATGGATAAGAAAGGGCATATTTCTGCTGTTCCAAGTCTCTCATATGGTTTGAAGAGATAATAATCTTGTACAATTGTACCCATGTTGAATATTTGTTTTTAGACGTGATGTGTTCTACAGAGCATAACATGGGTGGTTCACAGGGAAGAGGTACATAGGAGGAGATAAATAACGGACATCAGACAACTAAATAGTTTTCATGTAGCAAACATTTTACCTCACTGTTGAGTATCGTACATGTAGAGGGCATATGTACAGTATCAAGAGATACAAGAGGGCATATGCCGGATCTTAAGCATTGGAGTCAAGGGACACATGCAACATTTATTTTTGGTTTTTGAGATGGTCGAGACACGTGCAACATCGCGTCGTAAGTGGTTGCTTCAAGAAACTCCGCGAGAATTGAGGAGGCTGGAAAAACCGAGGCGTTTCCTTATACATTCTGGTGCCTTCAATGTTTTAAAATGGTTTACGATAGGCCTATTGACCATTGTACAAAGTGGTGGAGTTTTTGCAAACCTTTGGGAATGCAACGTTGGAGGTTAGGGAAGGTGGCCAAAAACCTATTGACCAACTAACGTGAAATTCTTGAGGTTGACGTGCAGTGGGCCATAAATGCAATGCAAAACTTTTCCACTTGTAGAGTTTAAGGACTTGTACACGTTTGGGACATAACACTTCTCCCCCTGTAGTCGCAACATCCTATACGTTTGTAGACATTAGCCAACGACTCTTGTAACAACTCCCAATAGAATGATCAACGTCTTGGAGGCTTTTACAAGGCTCTAATCTATTGTGCATGGTGTTGGAGCCATGCCACAATGAGATCCTCCGTCATGTTACCATGCTATTGATATTCAAGAATATCATTGTTTGTGTACCCCGTTACTCCATTCACTTAGATGGGAGGTGGTAGGGTGACATTTACACGAGGGAATCTCTTATTGGGATCTTGGTAGGCCTTTAGTTTGGTGATGTGGAAGACCGGATGCATTGCCGTGATGTTGGGCAGTGAAATTGGGGTGAAGACAGGAGTTTGTACTTTCTCAAGTTTAAGTGGTCTCAACTATGGGGGTATGAGTTGCACGAAGTCTTGCCTGTGTTGGTTGATATTCTTAGAGTAGGGTAGGAAGCGATTGGCAATACTAAAGATGTTTTAAATACATCGTGAATCTATTACTCGCTTCATCCTCATTTGCATCTTTGCAAGGATATGGTGTGTATCCACCAAAAAAGTGGAAGTTTTGAGGTGATGGATGTAAAACACAGAGGGATTTCTTTGGCTACAAAGTCAGGCTAGTGTGGCAAAACGTTTACCATAAACCACCTTGAATGGTATATTGCCCGTTGTGTTTGAACTTGCCAACTTGTATGCGAGTTTGATGGTTGGAAATATTGATGACAAGTTAGTTCCCATAGGCTTACATCATATGCAAAGATTTTTTTTTCAGCCTTTGATTGGTTTCGTCATACAACCCAATAGTTGGAGGTTTGAGCACTATTGATAGCTTGATCTAGTCACCAAACTGTTTCATCAATTTGCACAAAAAATGGCCAGTTAAGCGACCATTTTTTTTGCTGATGATGGTACATGGCACCTCGTGTAGTCATGTAGTGTGACACTAGTTGTTGTCTGGATGAAGTGCAAAATTCTTCATGACAAGATCACCATCATGAGGATGTCACTATGTCTTTCAGAAGAGGTGGGAGGTCTCATTATAAAGTCTATGCTTATTATGACCCATGGCTCTTTTGGAATAGGCAGGTGTTGGAGTAGTCCTTATGTTATGAGATCTTTACAAATTTCACATAACTTAGTGAATTCAACAACATTCAATTGCATGCTATCCGAGTAGCATTGGTTTCTCACTTATCGAACCTCTTCTTCCCACCAAAGTATCAACCCGGACAACCATTGTGGCACTCCAAAAGAATCCTCTATAGTTCCTTGTTTCATGGCACTACAACTTGGCAAGGAATCATTGTTGCTAGTAGGTGTTGTCATATGTGATTTTTTTGTAAGCCTTTGCGTACAACCTCATGAGGTACGGGTTTTGACCAATAAGCAACATGCTAATATCGGCCACTAAGTAAATTTATTAGCTCGTAGAATCTATCTGATTTATTATAAGACAAAGTGACCATGCACCCATAGAATTCTTGATATCTATTGAGGTATCCATGTTTCACACATGAACAACCTCATATCAATTTTTGAAACTTTTTGTTTCTTTATCAACGTTATATCCAGCAAGCATGCAAAAAAATGCTACATCCATGTGTACATGCTATGTCGATGCCTCATGCCATCGAGCGACAACATAATGACGTCATGCGTTATGAGAGAAAAATCATAAACCCATTGATAGAGGGGTTTGTGAATTTTTTCACAAAGGTTTGTGACATTTTTAGTTGGGGGACCAAAACACCCCATGTGTTGAAAGGTAACTTGCCGGGTCTCGCTACCGTGGGGCCAAACAGGAGCCCGCGCAAAAAACAGTCCCTAAAACCCCGAGTGTCATTTGGGGTAGGGTCTGATAGTGGTTTCCATGGATAAAGGGGTTTGTTGTTTTGGTTCTTTTTAAGAAGGCGTTTTCACTCGATTGCAATCAAGCGATTAGCCTTGTTTTTTGTTTTGACTTGCAAACCCCACTTTGTCGATGTAGGGTTCTATGTTTGCATGGGCTTCGCCCATGCAAACATAGAAAACTCTAAATCTGCGAATGGGGGTTTGCGAGTTAAAAAAGGCTGACTGCTCGATTGCGATTCTTGCAAGGAGGGTGTGGGTGGGAGCGTAGCTAGGGGTGACACATCACCCCCATTGCTTTGCTCCATGAGCGACTTCATTCGCAGATCGGGCATGGCCATGAAAATGGATATGGCAATGTTTTTTTTGAATTGGTGGATATGGGGTGATTAATATTCCACTAATAGATGTATCAGTCTTATGTTGACACTTGCGCGGATGTATCAGACATATTACTGTTAATTTTATCAAGTTGCTACGAGATTTTCTGGTTGATTTTGGACTCAAGGAATTTCATCCATCAAGATTGTCAATGGATCAGATTTGGTTATGTCTTGAGATATTTGGGTGCATGGTGATTGGTGCAAATGGTACATGATTGGTACTACATAAAACATAGCCATGTTTTGTACTCGTGCATGCCTCCCATGTACTCTTTTTGATGCACCATGTAGTGAAGTTACAGCCTTAATACTTTTCTCGACATACATGTGACCGGTTGTTTTTAGCCACTGTTGTCTCGGAGGTGAACAAATGTGACTACTTGATTTGATGCAACTATGAGCAAGATATATTCCACCATAGATTCTGCCAATTGTAAGGCTAGCACCAAGGTTTGAGAATTTCTAGAAGAGTTAAACCCCCCTTGTTTTGCACCCCCAACTCCATTGGGCACTTCAAATAGTTATGTTATAAAGTAGCACTAAAATTCAAACAAAAGTCCTTTACGAGGTGATGGTACTTGTTGAAGAATCCTATAAAAACCTTCAAGTACCCCTGATTGTCAACACAAAAAAAAGTAAGACCACCTCCCGTTTCTTCGAGTCCATGATTATTCATCCATGTTTGATGATGTGGTCTAAAACGTGATCAAACATTGATTGAAGTTGCATCTTGAGAGATCCCCATTAAGTTAATCTATTTGTAAGACTCAAGAATACTTCGAACGATGCACGAGGATGTGAGTGATATATGACAACAAATTCAAGGTTCATAAAAACTGTTTTTCATGGCCACCACAAATGTTGCAAGTGTGTTCGCTATTTGATACGGTTTAAATTTGAAATCAAAGTACTCGTATCTATTATAATTTGCATTATTTTAATTTTGCTATCAAAGACATGGTTGTAACGATTACAATACCATAGGTTGAATTTAGTGACAATTCTTCTAGCATATAGTTGGCTTATAACTTCATAATTTTATGAAAGGCAAAACAATTCCTGATGGTGTTATTGTTCATTGCTTGACGATCAATGCTTATACATATAATTACTTTCTTATCATGAAGATCATAGGTGCAACATAGGACGACGTGGATAGCTCGATGAATCTCAGACCAAGAATCTCATCCATTTGCTTTTTTAGCTTGGTCATCACATGGTATCTGAGGTAATGGGTCCCTTTGGCCTCCTGTCAATGTCTTGAATTTTACATCATCTAGCAATAAATGTTGCATTATGGAGGCTTCTCTCAAGTCAGTTCCTAAAAAAGGGTTGCAGAATCCATCGGGATGGCTACGAAATTATCGCGTATAGAGGCGAACGAGGTTGATGTCATATCATTGCTACTTTGATATCCTTTATCTCTCGTGGCTCCACGTGGACAAGCCAAACTGGCATTCCAAGTTACACATGTCATGTGGCCACATTGAGCGTTATGCGTTAGGTGCTTTGGATTCTGAGAGGTTTGTCATTCGATTGGCCGTTGGAGTCGTTGGTGGTGTGCCATTTGTCACAAAGGTTACCACTTTGCCTAGTGTGCCTGGTGAGTGTCGTTGATTATGTTCTTCTGATCATGCATCGTCAAAATCATTGCCATTTAGTCCTATTACCCATCATCGGGTACGCTAACTCTGTTTATCATCATTGTCCTAAAGTATGCTTGCTTCTAGATGAAAGAGATGCACGATACAATTGTGCAATGATTTTCACCTTGTACTAAATGCGTCAGGTGCCTCTTGAGGACTAGTGTGCTTTGACATCATGTGTCACATTGAGCAAAACATGGGTGGTTCACATGGATGAAGTCCAGAGTACAAGATGATTCAAAGAAGTGGGATAGTTGGATAGCTCGAAATGTAGTAAGTGAAATTTTATGAAAATTCTTGGTCATGTTGAGTTCATACATACAAGAGAGAGAACTGTAATGAGGCCTATCTTAGGTCTGTGTCAATAGAGTCGAGCTATGCCTAAAACGTTGC
>SZWC01015552.1:27253-69128 GCA_023375785.1 Penium margaritaceum | reverse complement strand
GGGGGGTTGGGTAAGGGGGGCGCACGTACGAATGATGATGTCTCGTTCGCTCGGTGAGGGGGGGGAGGGGGGTACGTTTCGTTCGTTTGGTGATGTTGCACGCCTGTACGATGACGTTCTCTCAAGCCTCCGCTGACGTCGACATCCCTAAACCCAAGCCCTCTGCAATTCGTTGAAAAAATGGGGGCGACGTAGACCTAATTCTCAGAATGGGGGCAAGTTTGAAAACTATTAAAGAAATGGGGGCGACCTAGCCAGACGTTTTTTGAATGGGGGCGACCTGGCCATGTTTCTCAGAATGGGGGCGTCTCAGACATGGTCGGCCGAAAATGGTGGCGACCTGGGAATTAGCCGGCTCGGGTCGGCCCAAAAAACAAAAATCACGTACATCTACCTAATTGACCGGGCAGACCCCGGATAGTACGGAATGACCAATCCGACCCCAGGTAAGGTCTGTACATTGGTTCGCGTCCAACCTTGGCCTCGCCCTGTCCTGTTTCACAGAGCTGGTCCTCATGGTAAGGTATCGAGACTCCTGAACCCGGCTTCAAACAAGGTCAAAATGCAATTAAAAGAAAAGAATTTTAGCCACCTTCATAGAAGAAGGTTAAAAGGATAAATTCTTCCTATCATTACATCATCTTAGTTTTTATAACATAATCAAACATTCAAAATTAATCCAAATCTGATAAAGTAAGGTTTTCTTTGTGAAGTTCGTCATAAACGTGTGAAGCTAGCATGTTCACAATACAATAACAGTTTAACCTCATTGAGACACATTTATCATCAGATAAAACCACATTCGTAGAAAAAGGAGAAGCAATGCCTTTGAGTTTCTTCTTCAATATGTTGGTGAGTTGTTATACATAACACTGTGTCATCGAGCACATTCGTTCAATTTTTTGTTGTATTGTTTTATCTTCTACATAGACACAAGCTGGAGTAAATCCAACATAGCTTGAGGTAATTTAGGAAGAGTTTGCCCAAACCATACTCAGTGTTCAACAGCACGCATGGGCGAAAAAAGAAAAAAAAAGTTTGAACGAACGCGGGTGAAGTCCATTTAAAGAAAAATCGCTTCCAAGGACGAGGCAAAGCCTCATGGCAAACCTTCAATTATGTGGTTCGGATTGCGTGCAATTACTTAGCCTCTTAAGAGATGCTAATCTGAATACATTTCCTCAGTTGCTATGTAACCCTATGCACGCTTTGCGTGCATAGGGTTTTTTTTGGTTTCTTACCGCAAGAGTAGGAAGTAACATCCGCCCTCTTTACTCCAACCTCGGTAGGCAGGGAAACACGACAGGGATGATACAAACAGAAACCTCTCTTCCCTTACACAACTGCGTGGAGCACCACACTGTGGTCAGAACACAACGGACCTTGTCCAAAACGGACGAGTGTACAAGGAGAAAAAGTCAGAAACGTGGAGGGGGTCGAGTTACAGTCCTACAGGATGGTACTCGCTAATCGAGTCCACCCGTTGGCCGGCGAGAGAGAGCTCACCGGCACTCGCATAAAATCAGGTCATGGGCAAACTTGCCCCATGTCACAACCTGCCCACAAACAGAGTTTTGACACACTTTGTGCCTGTCTAACACGAACCCACAAGCAAGACTAAAGTAAGTCACCAAGGTATTGCAGTTCACAAACAAACAAGCACGACACGGGATTGTCTCGAGGACAAATGTCAGCTCTCCAAGAGGGGAGTAGCGACGACGTGAGTGTATCCTGAGACTGCTCGCCAGCTTCCGGACTCGCGTATGCTCCCCCAGTCTCCAGTAGTCTCTGCCCCCTCAGGGATATGCAAGGCAATGTACGTGAGCGGAGAGGTCATAGTAAGGAAAACAACAACACTCCCCCATGACCACATGGCAAACAGATTCACACACATAGCAACACTGATGCGAGCAACACCATAGGAACAATGATGACAAACAGCAACGAATGAAGCTCGAGGGCAGAGGTCAGTCCATAAGACAGGCACGATGCAACCCCACAGAACGTGTGGCCACTGGAAACTTCGTACGGCTAACGGCCTTTGTGAGAAAACCAGCACGTTGTGAGTCGGCGCCGACCCACATTACTTGAATCTCACCTGGATCCACAAGATCTCGGACGTAGTGATACTCGACGTTAATGTGCTTCGTGCGTGCATGGAACATGCCAGAGTTCACTGTGATGGCCTTTGCACTCTCGTTGTCACACCGAAGAACAGTGGGAGGCATGGACTGACGCAACTCACGCAACAGACGTACCAACCACACACTCTCGGTCGCACCAGCTCCTAGTGTCACGTGCTCTACTTCTGCAGTGTTGCAAGTGATGCAGCCTTGCTTGCCACTGCGCCAAGAGACGGCAATTCCTCCAATGAGGAAGATGTAGCCGGTGCGGCTCTTGGCGTCAGGAATCCATGCCCAGTCACTGTCCGTGTATCCATCGAGGACCACTGATGCCTGCTCTCGATAGTGAAGTCCTAAGCGGGCAGTGGAAACGACGTATTGCATGCACCAGACTATGGCCTCAAGCACCCGTCTGCGCGGCGCCTGTGAGAATTGTGCAAGCAGGTTGGCTGTGAAGGCGATGTCAGGACGTGTCATCGTAGCCGGGTACATGAGCGATCCAATGACCCGCAAGTACAAGGTCACATCGACCAAATCCCCCAATTATGCTGGATCATCGACCTTCAGGCTCTCTTGTCTGTCCAAGGTGATTGGGGTTGACGCAGTCCGCACGCCGCTGAGCATCTCAGCAAACCGCTCCCCCGGAGAGAGGGCGTATCACTCCCGATGGATCACAAGCGTCCGCCGAGCACGATCGCGGAAAATCTGCATGCCCAGGAACATCGTGGCCTCTCCCAGGTCTTTCATCTTGTATGTCAATTGTAGCACGCCCTTGGCTGCTTCGACAACCTTCAGATCAGGCGAGGGGATCAGAAGATCGTCAACGTAGACCAGGATGGCTTAAAAGGGGGCAGTGGTATGAGAATGGAAAAGTTATGGGTCCGCCGCGCTCTGGACATAGCCCACTCATAGGATCGTGCCGGTGATCTCCTTGTCCCAGCAGCGAGGTGACTACTTCAAGCCGTACAGCGCTTTCCGTAGCCGGTACACACGGCCGGTGCCATCCTCGAACCCTGGGGGCTGGACCATGTAGATCTCTTCTTCTAGCTTACCATGTAGGAACACGTTTTTCACGTCCATTTGGTGGAGTTCCCAGTCGTGTTGTGCCACATGGGACAGCAGACCTAGAGTTGTGGTCGTGCGTCCAACTGGTGCAAAGTTCTCACTGAAATCGATCCCTTCCTGAGAGAATCCTTTCGCATTCCGTCTTGCTTTGTAGCGATCAACTGTGTTGTCTGGCTTGAGCTTTTTCCACAAGACCCACTTGGCCTGAACGACCTTCCATCCGGGTGGCAGGTCCACAAGCTCGTAGACGCCATGCTCATTGATAGCCCCCAGCTTAGCCTCGCATTCTGCATGCCATTGTGCTTCATCTGGCCCGGCCAAAGCCCAACGCAGTGTGCTGGGGTCTTGCATCACCCCCACCACAATGAGGTCAGGAGCGGCAGTACCTCCACTGTGCGTGGCCAAGGCATAGGCATGAGACAGAGGGCCAATGGTGACGGTGGACTCTGCGGAGTCAACAGCAAGTCGGCGCTTGTGAGCAAGGAGAGCGAGGCCTGTGTCACAGCTAGGGTGCACTTCATTGGGCCCCCGTGCGCTGAGGCCCATGGCCCTTGTGCCGGGGTCTCCGATCCGCACGTTATGAGTAGGACGAAGGCGGAGACGTCTGCACTCACCTTGTCGGTATGGCTCTGGTGATGGTGCAGCTGGGATAGACGGTGGACACTCATTAGACACAGACATGACCGGTGACGTGTCAGATGAAGCCGGCCCGTCGACTGGGCAGACGAAATACTGGGACGACACAGGTGACCTGATTGGTGACGCAGACTGCGTAAGGGGTGTAGACGACCCCGGTGACTCTGCTGGTGACACAAGCGTTGGGGACACGGACAACGTTGGTGATGCAACTGGTGATGCACGCTCTTGCATCGAAGGGGATGCGGTAGGAATGGTGGATGCAGGCAAGACAGGTGGCGCAGTCAATGTGTGTGACAGAGATGACGTTGGCGTGCACGCTGGTGGGTGGGAAGGACCAGTAGTGCCAAGTGTGACCGGGGTAGTGTCAAGAGTCCCCTCATTCCCCCTTGCGCGCGGGATCGTCCCACACCCAGGGGAATGCACCTGTGGAGTACCACCAGCGGGCAGGTCTTGGAAGGAGAGACGCTAAGAAAATAGAGCGTCCTAAGACTCGACAATGCGCCTACGACTGGGGTCCCAGAGCCGCCAGGCCTTGGAGCACGAGGCCACACCTAGGAACGCGGAGATGTGGCCTCTAGGAGAAAACTTGGACCCTTGTTGTTCTGGTGTAAACCAGACGCAGGCAAGGGACCCCCACACATGCGCGAGCTGTAGGTCGGCACGACATCCGTACCACAATTGGTATGGGGTGTGTGTGTTCGGGAGGGGGCCGTGAGGGATCGTGTTCCAGACCCATGTCATGTAGGCCATACCCTCGAAGGCAAATGCTTAATGCATGCCGCTGTCTACCGCATGGGGCAAACTGCATTCACCATGGTGCGGTTTCAGCGCTCAGACACGCCGTTCTGCTGTGGCGTGGCTAGGGCGGAGAGGTTGTGAAACAGCCCCACTGAGGCGAAATAGCAATCTAGATGTCCCATGAACTCACCACCTCAATCAGAGCGGACGTTCTGGAGGGTATGGCCGGACTGGTGCTCAGCCAGAACGAGCCACATGCAAACAGCTAACGCCGAATCACTTTTTAGACGCAGACTGAAGATCCACCGCATGTGAGTGAAGCCGTCCATGATCGTCAGGACGTATCACCCTCTGTCCGGATGGAACTCGATGGGGAGGGGCCCTAGGAGATCAGAGTGAACCAACTCTAGGGGCTTGAGAGGCCGGGAGTTGGACAGAGGGTATGTGGCGTGGTGCATTTTTCCTTGCGCACATTGCATGCAATTGGTCTTCGGTGGCGCCTCACAGGACGTTGCATCAAGACCGAGCACAGGTTGGGTGCAAACCAGACGATCTACGGCATGTAAGTGGACATGACACAAGCGTCTATTTAGTAGGCGCTGATGCTCAGGTGACAGCGTGCTTGTGACGAACACTCGTGCAGTGGATGGTGCAGTGATTTTGGTGGACATGGGGTAGCCAGATATGTGATACTAGTCCCTACTGTTCTGCCACGGAGTACCACTCCAGCAGTAGCACAAACGGAGACAGTGGCATCCTCACCTGTGAATGTGACACTGAGACCCATTCATGCGCAGGCACGTCCAGACAATAGGCTTTGAGTTCTAGACCAGACATGTACATCACGTTTGAAATATAGAGCAGTCCAGACAGTCCATGGAATTCAACCACACCTTCACCCTGAACTGGAACCTCATGCCGAGCAGCAGTACGTACAAAATTCACAGAGCCGACAGGATCAAGCACCACAAAATCACAGTGGCGACATGTCATCTGATGGTTGGCACCTGAATCTAGGATCCAGGTGGCATTTGTCACACGCTCGGGCGACGTGACTGAACAACTGCCAACAGTGCAGATGGTGGACAGGGGTGGCTCAGCAGATGCCTTCTGAGCCGCACTAACGACACGTGTCTGCAACTCATCAAGCCACAGAAGGTCGTCGTGACCTAAGCACACTATGGCGAAGACAGGGGAAAGACCAGCATCATCACGAGCGACGAATGACTCCACAAAGTCAACATCGCACCATGCCCCACCGCCACCATCCCGACTGCACATCACGGACTTGACAGACCCAGTTATGGGACCCCTTGACTCAATCAATGCACTTGCACCTCCCTGAATGGTGAGCCAGAGAAGCTGGCGGAGCTGGACAATATCGCGGGCCTGGGTTGCAAGCTGCTGCTCCACAGGTGGCAGGTCGTTGGTGTTGGCTACGGCTACATCAGCTGACGGCGAGGACTGCGTGTCAGTCGCTGCCGTGGTGTGTGCGAAGGTACGTTCACGTTGCTCAAACGCCCGTTGCAGACCTTGTGCAATCTTCGTCCAATTCTTCCGGAGCTTACACTTCGTATAGCAGTGCGCTCCCCCGCAATTGTAACACTCCCACTGACGCTCCCTCGTCACCTTTGAAGCAGCCTGTTCCTTGCCTCCTTGGCACCCCTCCTCTTGTTTCGTACCTTCTTCCCTTGGACTGCTGAAGCTGAACCAACTGTTGCTGTGGTGGTCTTCGTCGGTTGTGACGACGGGGAGAAGGAAGTGGAGAAGGCGTGTGAAGTAGCCATGACAGCTGCGGCGGATGCACCATGGCGGGCGTCATTTGTTGCTCCAACTCTTGCCACATGTAAGAAGTGTTGTGTCGCCCATAACAGGAGCAAACCTTTGTTGGCCATCTCCTGAAGGCTGCTCAGGCGAAAGTTGTCAAAAGCCTTGGCATACTCGCGCTCGATACCGATACTGATGGTGTTGAACGCCATGAGTTGGCCCAGCCCATGCTTCCACAGGGCCCCGTAGAGCCGCGTTGCACACTGCCAGTAGTCGGCCGGTGTCTCATGTCCACCCTGGCGAAGGCAGTTGAAGTCTAATAGCTGTTGCGATGTCGTTGCCATGGTCACGCCCTCGAAGAGAGTAGTCGCCAGCTCCTAGGCGCCGCGTGGGTCAGCACTAATACCGGTGTGAGGATCTCCCAGGAAAGGTTCAAAGTCGTGAGTGTACTCCTCGGGGACGGCCTTCAAGAGACCATATGTTGCGCGGGCGGCGGTAGCCGTCTGCTAAGGGTCTGTGACCTGGTAACGGATGGTGTAGTGTGGATACACCCCCTCTATGACCGCCCACATACGGAACCATGGCTCCCAAGTACAGTAGGTATCCTCCGGTAAGTCGAGGGTTCGGTCTCAAACCACTTGGGTGGCTTTGTTGTTGGTAGAGCTGTTGGGATAGCTTGTTCTGGCGATGGAGACGGGGGGTCCTCCCTCAACCCTAGACTCACACGAAACAACAACTCCTCTAAGGATGCTAGGTATGTAGTAACCTTAGACTGGTTGCTTGGGCCTGCTTTGCCGATTGGTTCTGCTTGGCGTGCCAAGCGGGTTCAACGTCGTTTTTCTAACTGAGCGAGGCATAGGCGTAACATGCCTTCCTCGTCACTGGCGTCTTCGTCAGACTGTGGAAGGTCGTTGGGCGGATTGGCATCGAACGCTCCTAATGCTGCATCAACGTTGGCTGCAACCGCACTCTCGACTGTCATCTTGCCCTTGCGCATGGCATCATGGAGCAGCTTCTGCTATCGCTCCTGCTGTTGCAACAACTGCTGCTGCTATTGTTGCTACTGCTGTTGTTGTGGCTGGACTGCATCCCGAAATAGCTTGATTAAGTTGGCCATTTTCTTGGGTGTTTGTTCAGGCTGCTGGGCGTGTTGCTCACGCAGCTCACGCAGACCGTGCGCCAATGAGAAAGGGCTGGACGGGGAATCCTCCCGCGTCACACCCGGTGTGCCGCCACTCAGAGGCGGCAATGCCCGCATCCATAGTGGAGCCGGTACCTACCGGCTCCGATAGTGGCGTCCTTGGGCATGGTGTTGGGATAGTGTGCACCACTGCTGCTGACACTGCCGTTGAGTGGTGAACGCTGACGAAAGGAGTTTTGTCAGCATTCACCCCGCCCGAGCGGGCGTGGATTGTGTGATGGTCCTCCCCCACACTGCCAAAGAACTTCAACAGCGTTTCCCCTGCCCCACTGGGCGTGGGAAAGATGATAAGGCCTATTTTAGCCCAAAAAATGCTGATGGACCCCCCCCCCACACTGCCAAAAAATTCCGGTAACGTTTCTCCCGCCCCAGTGGACGTGGGAAATCAGGGAGAGGCCGCGAGGTAGTCTTGTGTACCTGAGCCACCACCGTCCAACCCAGGGAGAGAGGGGAACCCAGCCAGAAGGGGGGAGGGTAGACTAGAGAGGACCCAAGGGTTGCTGCTGCGGCCACCGCTACAGCGATTGCTGCTACTGCTATAGCTCATGCTTCTCCCGCACCCTGCTGCACACTCACGCCGCTACAGTTGCTGCACCACGCAACTATTGGTGGTGCTGCGGGTGTGCCATTGTGGCTGCCACGCGCTTCTGGCTGCGACTGAGCGGCCATTGTTGCTACCTCCAGCGGCGATTGCGGTCGCTAACTGTTGCTGCTGCACGCTGCTCCACGTTCCTGCGTGCTACTGCCGCTGCTGTCGCTGCTACCGCTAATCTGCACGGCCGTGGGCAGGGGAAATGCTGCGGCTTGGCCAATGCAACCCAACCAATGCGGCCTCTGCTTGCGGCTGCCGCTGCTGCCTGCTGCTTCACGCCGCTGCATGCTGCTACCGCTGCCGCTGTTGCTTCGCGACTGTTGTCACTGTTGCTGTTGCCGCTACTGATCCGTGCAACTTTAGATGTGCCATCCCTGGATCTTTCCGCATCTCTCACACGAGACGCGACGAGCTTTGGCTCGTGCACTCTGATACCAAAACATAAACCTCTCTTGCCTTACTCAACTGCGTGGAGCACCTCACTATGGTCAAAACACAACTGACTTCGTCCAAAACGGACGAGTGTGCAAGGAGAAAAGGTCAAAAACATGGAGGGGGTCGAGTGATAGACCTACGGGGTGGTACTCACTAATCGAGTCACCCCGTTGGCCGGCGAGAGAGAGCTCGCCGGCACTTGCACAAAAATAGGTCATGGGCAAACCTACCCCATGTCACAACCTGCCCACAAACAGAGTTTTGACACACTCTGTGCCTGTCTAAACAAACACGAACCTACAAGCAAGACTAAAATAGGTCACCAAGGTATTGCAGTTCACAAAAAAACAAGCACGACAGTGGATTGTCTCGAGGACAAATGAAAACTCTCCAAGAGGAGAGTAGCGACAGTGTGAGTGTATCATGAGGATGCTCTCCAGCTGCCGGACTCGCGTCTGCTCCCCCAGTCTCCCGTACACTCTGCCTCCTCAAGGATCTGCAAGGTAATGGACGTGAGCCGAGAGGTCACACTAAAGACAACAACAACAAATACCAGCAGCTCAGGGGTGAACGCATTACTTGAACATGAGGGTAAAGATTAGATCCGAGGATCCGCAACCGTGCCCCAGGGGTAATCCGACACTCTCTAGCCCACCCTGTATTATCCTGTTGATTTAGGTTAAACCTACTCGATTGGCTGATTGATCGCAAACAATTGATGGGCGGGAATCCTCCACACTTTACGGGAGCAGGCACTGCGTACCTGTGCAACCTTGTGAGTCGTACAAGTGACGCGGGCCTGACTCGGCCTTGTGTGCCGGAGTCCGGTGCGAGTTGATGTGCAATTTGGAGTCCGCTGCATACCATGCCCAAAACTTTCCCGCGGACAGTGGTATGCCAAACCGGCCTTAGATGGTGAATGTTATGCAGAACGTAGCGTAGATGGTTAACAGGTAGAAGTTGTGAGGCACAACACGATTTAGAATTTGAGACACTTGAGTAATATACAATTAGCGGTAAGTGTACTTCGATGAAAATTGCCGAAATGATCAAACACACACACACACATACACACACACACACACACACACACACACACACACACACACACACACACACACACACATACACATATACATGTGTTGAGTTACGAATGAGGCATAGTCGGGGTCATTGGGCCGATTGTCGAGCGTCGCGTTTTTAGTCGCGTCTTGAGTGCTCAGATTGAAGAAGGTCCGACAAGAAGTCGGGGGTCTTCGAGAATTGATGGTGAAGATACGAGATGCATCTTTGAAAATCAAGATTTCTCTTGGTACGTCAAGAAGTCAACCGAAAGATCGTGATACTTCTGTTCGTAGGTTCGCGAGAGTGGTCGAAGCTGTTAGAAGGTTCGGGAATATCCACTAGGAGCAGGGTAGTTGGCCAATTCACCTACCCTCAACCATCGGAATAGATATGAAGGTTCCCGCATCGCGATGGGATGTTTGTGCAATAACAGAAATTCCCACTTGGAAAGGTTAGGGACCCTTGTATGTCTGGTGCCCAAGACTTCACCCCCTTTTTGCCGCGACGTCCCGGCGCACGTACAGATGTGGCCTAGTGACAGCAGTAGTAGCCCTCGATGAGATGATCGACGTCTCGGAGGTTGCCATGGGATTCCCAGCTGTTGTGTGTGGTGTCGTAGTTGTGCCACCTGACGAGGTATTCTGTCGTTTTGCCTCGTTGTCGATGGCCAAGGATGTCCTCAATATCATACTTTGTGTCTTTGTCCACTTAGATGGGATGCAGAGGAGGGACATCCCTACCAGGGAAGTTCTCTCCGGGGTCTTGGCAGTGCTGGAGTTTGCTGACATGAAACATTGAATGAACTTGCATAATAGCTCTAACGTGGCCATGTCCCGCCATAAAGTCTGGTCGGCAGCTGAGTGCGTTCGCCGGATTTGTTTTGCATGGCCGGTACTCGATACCGTAGTCAAACCCGGATTCAAGGAACTTCATCCACCGGGTTTTGACATCCACAGGGATTCGGTTGCATCTTCAAATGATTTAACGCGTGGTGGTTGGAGCGCACGATGCATCGATGACACTCCAAATGGTATCGCCACATCTTGAACACGTGCACGACCGCCAGCATCTCCTTCTCGTGTACTATGTTGTAGAGTTCCGGTCCTTGCAGTTTTCGAGACATGTAGGCGGCCGGTTGTTCACCTTTGCCATGGTCTTGCAGAAGGACCACGCCAATGGCTTGGTTTGATGCATCAGTGGCTGTGACGTAGTCGACCATTTGATTGGCCAATTGTAGGGCTGGCGCCGAGATGTGCGTGTTCCGTAAATCGGTGAACGATGCTTCTTCGATGTCTCCCCACCGCCACTTGTTTTCTTTTCAATTGAGGTCAAAAGAGGCGATGACACTCGCGCGTAGTCTTGTACAGATCACCGGTAGTAATTGTATAATCCAAGGAAAACCTAAATTTGTGGGATGTTGGTCGCCGTTAGCCAATTAGCGAGTGCTGCCACCTTTTTTGGATCCATGGTGATCCGTCCACCGTTGATGACGTGACCCAGAAACTCGATCGCACGATGACCAAAGTGGCATTCTGAGAGTTTTCAAACAACTTCTATGTCTGTCAAACTTTGAGGACTTTTTAAAGACGTCCATCGTGCTCCTCCAAGGTGCGGATTTACACCAGGATGTTGTCAAGGTACACCACGACAAAATCATCGAGGTACGGACAGAAAATGTTGTTCATTGCCGCTATAAACTTTGCCGGGGCATTTGTGAGTCCGAACGACAAGTCCATGAACTCAAAGTGCCCATAGCGAGTTTGGAATGCTGTCTTCTCAATGTTGACGTCTGCCATGCGTATGTGGTGATATCCGCTGCATAACTCGATTTGACTGAATACTCGAACCCCTCGAGGTTGGTCCAAAAGTTCATCAGCTCGAGGAAGAGTGCAGTTGTTCATGATGGTAGAGTCGTTCAATGCCCGATAATCCACGCACATCCGCATTTCACCATTTTTCTTTTTTACGAATAGTACTGGTGCGGCGTATGGTGACGTGGATAGGCGGATGAACCCCTGACCGGGTAACCTGTTTCGTTGTCAACTTCTGTCCCGCACGTGCAAGTTGTCGTTTGGCACCTTCAATCTCCACCTAGACATCGTCGCCGTTCCAGATGACCTCCGGATTGTGCCGGTACAAGAAATCTTGTTTGAGGATGTTTTTTGATCGCTCATTGGACAAGACCTCGAGACCGTTAAATCCCGTACATCTCCCACTTGTGGTCGTAGTTGTTCTCAGAGTCTTTGTATCTATGGTCCCCCGTTGATGGTTTCTCTTTCAAACACCCCTGGCTTGGTCTGCAAACCCAGTTTGCGAACCATGTCATTGCTTACAAAGTTGTGCGAAGCTCCTCCATGCAATGGTGCTGCTACTGTTCTGCAACTTTTGCGTCCTCGAGGCTAAACTTACGGTAGTATCGCCGGTTGGTCATCCTTGTACCCCTCGTCAAACTTTCCGATCTCAGAAACCCTCTGCGATGATGTGGGCCATTCAGATGGGCAATCTTTTGGTGAAGATTGCTCCTCGCAGACAAGAGTTTCACCCCTTGCTCCTGCCCTTTGCCGTTTCCCGGCTCATTTTTCTGCTACTTCCCCCTCCCCTTTTTTGGCCTGCTCCTTACTCCAACGGTTGCGAACGATGTGCCCAACATTTCTGCACTTGTAGCAGGTTCACGAATGTCTCTGGTTGACTGCGTCCACTTCCATCAAAGTTGAGGAGTCCGCCGACGGGTTCGTTCTGTTTCCACGATAACTGTAGTGAGGATGTCACTAGCTGTAGGATTCCTGGATCCGAGTGTTGTAGTCGACACTGTTGATCCTGTCAATTGTTGTGATCATCCACAGTAAGACATTTTGGATACCAAAAATAGTGATTGCTCACTCAATATCCCGCTTGAGGCCGTTTCTGTAATGAAAACAGAGTTTGGCCGGGGCGATGTCTGCTCCGGTGATGATCTCGCGGAATCTCCACATGTACTCTGCCCTGCTGGACTGCTTACTTAGATGCTAGAGCTTGTACCGTGCGTTCGACTTCTTGTTCAGTCATCCAAAGTGTGCGAGCATTGCGCAAAAGAATTCATCCCAGTTGGTTGCGTTTGCATGTCTAGCCACCGTGGGTTGATGTGCTCCAAGGGTAGAACACCTGTGGTTGGCGATGTGAGACGGGCACCGTTGGCCGTTGATGAGGCTCCGTCGGTCTCCTGCTATCGTTGGATGATCTTTAGATTAAACCACCAAGTTAACGCCGTGCCATGCAGAAGCGCGATCGCAAGGTTACTTTTCTCTTGACCATCGTTGACCCAAGTAGCAGCAAATTACACTTCCAAACCCGTCCGCCATATCCCAACCGTTGGTCCTTTTGAGTTTGTAGGATCGAACGATTCTGGTGGAGCCGGACATGTTTTGGGTTTGCTCAAGAGCTGGGTATTTGTCTAAAAGCATCTAAACGCATCGCTTCACGTGCGCTTGCATTGCAAAGAGCCTCCATCGCGATATTGAGTTGTTGGAGCAGGTGGTTATTGATCACCTCAAGCGTGGAGATCCGGTTCGCCAGTTCTTTGTTGATCCGTGCGTGTCATCCGGTTCCACCTGTCATCCTTGTTTTCACTATTCAGGATGTTGGTAGGGGCCGCTGGTTGGTCGCCATTGGGTCCGCAACCGGATTGGCCGTTGAAATCATAAGGGTTGTTCCAGCTGCCGCATAGCCTGTCACGTCAGCGTTTGCTGTCGCGTCCGGGTTTGCGTGTATAGGTACGTTATGCTCCTTCATCGCCGAAATTTCCACCAAAGACCTGCTGCTGGTCATTGGTTACGCTCGCTTGCCTCACATCCTAGTCACAAAGTCTGCAAAGTCTTGACTTGTGAGATGCACGGACGGCTTGTGCGAGGTAGTCCTTTGGATGGGTGAAATAGTCGGATGCATCTCCAGCACCATCGCGATCTGATACCAACTGTTATGCCAAACGGAACGTAGATGGTGAACCGGTAGAAGTTGCGAGGCAGAACACGATTTAGATTCTGATACACTTGAGAAATTAATAATTAGCGGTAAGTGTACTTTGATGACAAGTGTCGAAATGTTTAAATGTATACATACAAGTATCAAGTTACGAATGAGGCATAGTTGAGGTCGTTGGGTCGACTGTCATGCGACGCGTGTGGAGTCGCATCGTGAGTGGTCGGATTCAAGAAGGTCTGCCAATAATTTGGGGGTCTTTGAGAATCGACAGTGAAGATGCAAGATGCATCTTTACAAATCTATATTCATCGTGGTGCATCGAGAAGTCAACAAAAAGGCCGGGATACTTCAATTAGTAGGTTTGCCATAGTGGTCAAAGCAGTTGAAATGTTCAGGAATATCCACTGAGGGCGGGCCAGTTGGCCAATGTGCCCTCGGCCATTGGAGTGAATATCACGATTCTTGCGACGCAATAGGCTCTTTGTGTAATAACAGAAATGCCCACTCGGAAAGGTTAGGGACTCGTGTACGTCTAGAACATATCAATGAACAGGTAGAAGTTGAGAGGTAGAACATGATTAATGATTTGGGACGCTTGAGCAATTTATACATAGTGATAAGTGTACGTCAATGACAAGTGTCGAAGTGGTCAAACATACATATACAAGTGTCAATTTATGAACGATGAATATTCTATGTCGTTGGGTCGATTGTCGAGCGACATGTGTGGATTCTCGTCGTGAGTGGCCGGATTCGAGAAGCCCTGTCGAGAAGTTGGGTGGCTTCCATGATTGATGACGAAGATGCGAGATGTATCTTTATACATTGAGATATGTATTGATGTGTCAAGAGGTTGACCAAAATGCTGTGATGCTTCTGTCAAAGACTCTCGAATGTGGTTGGAGTCATCAGAAAGTACAAGAAGGTTCGCCGGAGGGTGAGAGCAGTTGGTTGAATTTCCCTCGACTTTCCGGGAAAAAAAATCGAGGTCTCGACACGGGGTGGGGTACCTATGAAATTACAAAAATGGCCATTTGAAAGATTAGGGACTCGTGTACATGTGGAACTGAACACCCCCTCCCCTTTAGCCGTGACTTCCCGGAGCACATAGAGGTGGCCCAATGACGGCAGTAATACCTGTCGATGACGTGATCAACGTTCCAAAAGTTGTCATAGGGTTCCCAGCTGTTGTGCGCGGTGTCATAGCCATGCCAATTGGTAAGATATTCTATTTTCTTGCATCATCATCGATGGCCGAGGAAAGCCAAGGATGTCCTCACTGGCGTACTTGGTATCCTTGTCCAGTTGCACAGGATGAGGGGCAGGGACATCTCTGTCAGGGAAGTTTTCTCTAGTGTTTTTGGTGGTGCTTGAGTCTGCTCAAATGAAACAACAAATGAACGTACATCGTGTCAGGGATTTTGAATCGCGCAACCACGAGGGTCTGCATGCGCTCAATCTCTAACGGTCCCAGCCATTAGGGTTTGAGCTTCGATTAGTCCACTCTACATAGTTTGATGTTGGTTGAGCTGAGAAGAACTTTGTTGCCGGTGGTGCAAACTTTGTCGCTACAATGTCGGTCAGCTGCTCATTTCATCCCCCCTTGCGTCTTCGCAAGTGTCTACAGTGTTTTGTCCCACATGATGGAAAAGTCACGATGTTGGACGTCAACCGCGGGAATGTTGCTTTGGGTGTCAAGTCCTGTTGGTGTGGCGGGAAGTTTGTCATACACCACTTCAAACAGGTTTTTACCCATTGCGGCGAAGATCGTTGCATTACATGCGATTTCAGCGGTCGGGAGTTTTTGCGCCCAATCCTTCCCATGGGGTTTTCATAATGTTCGAGAGAGGAGTTTTTGTTTGGGCGTTTGGTTGGTCTGCTCGGTTTATCTGTCGGTTTGAGGATGGAACACCATTGATAGCTCAATCTGACTACAGTAGCGAGCCATCAATTTGTGTCATAAACGGCTGGTAAATCGACCGTCCCTGTCACTTGACATGGTCCTTGGCACATTGTGTAGGCGCACAATGCTGTATACAAACAGTCGCGCTGTTCCTTTGGCGTGAAGGGGGTCGTAGTCGGAGTAAAGTGAGACATTTTGGAAATTCTGTTGACGACCACGAGGATTGCATCATATCATTTGGGTGTGACTAGTAGTCATGTGACAAAGTCCATGTAGATCTCATTCCACGGTTTTGTCAGAATGGGGAGCGGTTGCAGAAGTACGGGTGGCCGTGTGCAGCAGCATTTTTGTCGTTGAAACGTGTCACAGGATTAGCAGAAGTTGGCCACGTCGGTTTGCATCTTGTCCCACTAGTACTTTTTTGCCTGATTCTTCAGCGTCTTGTCTTCACCAAAGTTTCCACCTGCACTTGTCTTGTGGCATTCTTCGAGCAACATGCGGTGAAGTTCATCGGTTGGGGGAAAGACCACCTAACAAGTGAACCGTCGCATCCAATAGGGTTCATCGTACCAGAATTTTGCTTTGTCGTATCCGTCGTGTTGGTCGTAACCTCGTGTGAACAGCCGCTCTACATATGGATCTCATTGCTGATGTAGTGTTGCTGCCCGAGCGCATCTGCTGGGTTGGGTTTTCTTGGCCGGTATTTGATATCGTAGTCGAACTCGGATTCGAGGAACTCCATCCATCGGTTTTGACATGGACTGAGGCTGGATTGCGTCTTCAAATATTTCAGTGCATGGTGGTTGGTGCGTACGATGCACCGGCGGCACTCTATATAACACCGCCATGTCTTAAATGCACTTACAACTGCCAGTATCTCTTTCTCATTTATATTGTGGTTAACCTTGGGTCCTTGCAGTTCTCTCGATATGTATGGGACCGGCTGCTCTCCATTGCCATGGTCATGAGGACCGCGCCGATGGCTCGATGTGAGGCGTTCCTGGCTATGAATGCTGTTCATGGTGCGAATGGAAAATGTTGTTCTTTGCCTCCATGAATGTCGCTTGGGTATATGCAAGTCCGAACAGCATTGTTGTGAACTCAAGATGTTGTAGCGAGTTCAGAATTTTGTCTTCACGATGTAGGCATTTGCCACACAAATCTGCTGATAACCGCTGCGTAAGCCGATTTTGGTTAGAATCCGAGCCCCTTTGGAGTTGGTCAAAAAGTTTGTCGGCTCGGGGGAGAGGGTACCGGTTCTTGATGCTAGCAACATTCAACGCCCGATAGTCAAGGCACGTCTGCATTTTGCCGGTTTTCTTCTTTATCCATACCACAGATGTGGCACAAGCTGACCTGGATGGGTCGATGAACCCCTGACCAAGCACCCCGTCGAGTTGCTTTTTCAACTCGGTCGTTTTGCAATCGCTCATCGATGGGCTCCTCAGACTGTGGGTCAGCTGCCCAGTTTTAGTTAGATGCGATGGTTGATGTCCCGCTGAGGTGGTAAGGTTTTTGGAAGTTCATCGAGGAAAACGTTCCCATATTCTTTGATGAGTGGTGCAAAGTCTTCGAGCACCATCGCGAACTTTGTTGATGCGAATGAGTTTGACAAGGCTGATGAGGATGATGAGTCAGCTGCGCTTCCTTCATTGGCTCAAGATATATGAGTCAGGCATGAACTCCTCGCTGTATGCAGTACTAGGCCACATTGAGCGGAATCCATTATACATGTTGTCGCTTTTCGGCTACCGTAGCTTCCTCTGCTGCTTCCACCTCTATTGCTTTAGCTGTCATATTCCTTCCTACATGTAGAAGTTGTTGCTTGCTGCCGTCAATTTCCCTGTAGACGTCGCCATTGTTCTAATTGGCTTGTAGATTGTGTCAGTGTATGAAGTATCGTCAGATCTTGTGGTCACTCACTCGCTCCAGAAAATCACATCCCGGAAAGCTCCCACTTGTAGTCATAGTGGTTTTTGTAGTCTCCATATTAGCAGTCTCCCGTTAACTGTTTTTCCTTCGAACACCCCTGGTTTGGTCTGCAAACCCAGCTTGCAAACCATATCATTGGTTACAGAACTGTGAGATCTCCTCCATCCAACAGTGCCGGTACCATTCTGCAGCTTTTGCATCCTCGAGGTTGCAATCTTAGCAATATCACCGGTTGGTCATCCTTGTTACCCTCGTCAATTTTTTTGATCTCAAAGACCCTCTGCGGTGTCATAGGTCGTTCATATGGGCGATCATTTGGTGCAGATCGCTCTTCACAAACAAGAGTCACACCTTTCCCTCCTGCCCCTTGCCGTTTTCCGACTCATTTTCCTACGACTTCCCTCCCTTTTTGGCCTTCTGCTTGCTCCAGCAGTTGCAAGCGAGGTGTTCGGCTTTTACGCAGTTTTAGCATATGCGTATTTCTCTCTAGTCGACGGCGTCCACTTCCATCGGAGTTGATGAGTCCCTTGACTGGCATTTTTTGTCTCCCCCATAACTGTGTTAGGGAAGTCACTAGCCGTATGATTCCTAGATCCAAGCATTGTAATTGGCACTGTCAATCCTTTCTACTATTGTGATCATCTGCATTAAGTCATTTTGGATGCGAAAAATGGCAATCACTTGTTGGATGTCTCATTTGAGGCTGTTGTTATTGTAAAGACAGAGTTTGTTGGGGCAATGTTTGCACCAGTGATAATCTTGCGGAATCTCCACGTGTACTCTGCAATGTTGGACTGCTGACGGAGACGATGAAGCTTGTACCGAGCATCAGAATTCTCATTTAGGCATCCAGATAATGTGAGCATAGCGCACAAGAACTCGTTCGAGTCAGTTGATGGCGTCAACAAGCCTTGCCATTGGGGGTTGAACTGCTCCAAGGATAGAAAGCCTGGGATCGACGATGTGAGATGGGCGCCATGAGCCATTGATGATGTCTCGCCGGTCTCCAGCTACCGTTGGATGGCCTTTAGGTCAGAGCAAAGACTTAGTGCCGTGCCATGCAAAAGTGCAGTCGTGAGGTCAATTTCTTGTTCTCATTGTTGACCCCAGCAGCGGCAAAGTACACCTCCAGCCTTGTTAGCCAAATCCAAACCGGAGGTCCCTTCAAACGTGCCAAATCGAACGTTTTGTGAGGGGTTGGGAAAATCTTACGTTCGTTCAAGTTGGACATTTCTCTCGACGAGCACCGCCTCTTGTGCACTTGCATTGTCAAGAGCCTCCATTGCGACATTGAGTTGTATGAGAAAATGGCTGTTGATTCCCTCAAATGGGGAGATATGGTTTGCCAGCTCCTCATGGATTTGCGCATGTCGTCTGGTGCCATCTTTTGTTCTTGCTATCATCTTCGAGGCTGTTGGTAGGGACAACTGGTTTGCCATCATAGGATCCATGACCGAATTGGTCGTTGGAGCCATAGGGGTTGATGCAGCTGCCTCCCATGCCAGCATTCACTGCTGCTTCAGGATTTGCGTGGATAGGCACGTTCTGCTCCTCCATCGCTGAATTCATCATCGAAGACCCGCTCCCGGTCATCGGATGCGCTCGCTGGTTTCACTTTGTAGTTGTGAGGTCTGCAAAGTCTTGACGTGCAAGCTGCATGGACGGCTTGTGCAAGGTAGTACTCTAGGTGGGTAAATTTGTCGGATGCCTCTCCAACACCGCGGCACTCTGATACCAAGTGTTATGCCAAATGGAGCTTAGATGGTGAACAGGTAGAAGTTGCGAGGCAGAGCGCGATTCCTAATTCGAGACACTTGAACAATTTATGACTTGTGGTAAGTGTACTTTGATGACAAGTGTCAAAATGGTAGAACATATGTATACACGTATCGAGTTACGAATGAAGCACAGTCGGGGTCATTGCGCCAATTGTCGAGCGACGAGTGTGGAGTCGCGTGGTGAGTGATCGGACTCAAGAAGCTCCTCCGAGAAGTTGGGGGGCTTCGAGGATCGACGACAATGCGAGATGCATATTTCTAAATCAGGGTGTACCTCAATGCATCGAGAAGTCAACCAAAAGGGCGTAATACTTCTGTCGATGATTCTTGCTAGTAGTCGAAGTTATCAGAAAGTGCGAGAAGGTTCGCTACAGGGCGAGGGCAGTTGGCCAAATTACCCTCGACCGTCGGGGCAAAAAATCAAGGTCTTGACACACGGTGGGCTATTTTTGTAATGACAATAATGCCCATTTGGGGGATCAGGGACTCGTGTACATCTGGTACGTAATAGACTACGCCGCAACTGGTGAATATTGTTACGTCCCTTGTCCACACCAGTCCCTTAACTGGATTGCGTGACGACTTCAGGATTTTAACGTTGTTTGGCTGAGTGCATTTTGGCCAGTTGCCCCGACCTCCGGTGTTCCATTCCAAAAGTTCTGGACAACTTCGACCACTTTTCCAAATGGTCGACAAAAGTGTCGCGTGTTATTCCGAATGGATGGTGAACAGGTAGACGTTGGGAGGCAGAACACGATTGAGAATTTGAGACACTTGAGCAAGCCATAATCAGTGGTAAGTGTTCTTCGATGACAAGTGCCAAATGGTCAAACATACATGTCAAAGTGTTGAGTTATCAATGAGTCATAGTTAGGGTCATTAGGTGGATTGTCGAGCGACGCGTGTGGAAACGCGTCGTGAGTGGTCAGATTCGAGAAGCTCCACCGAGGAATCCAGGTGCTTGGAGGGTCAACGGTGGGGATGCAAAATGCATCTTTGTAAGTCAAGATATGTCTTGATGGTTCGAGAAGTCGGCCAAAGGGTTGTGACACTTCTGTCAATGATTCTTAAAAGTGGTCAGAGTTGCCAAAAATTAAGAGAAAGTTTATCGGATGGCGAGGGCAATCGGACGAATTTCCCCCGACCGTCAAGGTGAAAATTCAGGGTCTTGACACATGGTGGGTTATTCTTGCAATGAACATAATGCACACCTCCAAAGATTAGGGACTCGTGTACGTCTGGTACATAAAACTCTCCCCTTTGTAGCCACCACGTCCCTGTACACGTAGAGATGTGGATCGGTGATGGCGGTAACATCCGTCGATCAGGTGATTGGTGTCTCGAAGGTTGTTGTAGAGTTCCCAGCAATCATGCGCGGCTTTGTAGCCGTGCCGCTTGACAAGATGCTTGTCGTTTTGCCACGTCCTTGATGGCCGAGTATGTCCTAGATGACACACTTTGTGTCTTTGTCTACTTTTACAGGAGGAGGAGATATATCCCTACCGGGAAATTCTCTCTGGGATCTAGGTAGTGCTTGAGCCTTCTAATATGGAACACCGGATGAACTTGCATAGTGTTGGAAAGTTTGATCCGTGCAATCATGGGGGCTGGCATGCACTCGATCTCAAACAGTCCCCACCATTGGGGTTTGAGCTTCAAAGAGTCGGTCCTACGAAGTTTGATGTTGGTTGAACTGAGAACAACTCTATCGCTGGCGGCAAGAACATTGCCGTTGTGATGTCAGTCAGCTACTCGTTTCATTGTCGCTTGTGACTCCGCAAGTGTCTGCCGTGTTTCATCACAAATGGGGGGAAATTTGCGGTGTTGAACATCACCTGTGGGAATGTTGCTCTGGGTGTGTATCCAGCTGGTGTGGCAAAGAGTTTGCCATGTATCACCTTGAATGGAGTTTCATCCGATGCGATGGAGATGCCAGGATTTTTTTAGATTTTGGCGGTAGAGATTTTTATGCCCAATCCGCCCCATGAGGTTCGCATAATCTTTGGAGAAGCTGTTTGAGCGTACGATTGGTCCGCTCGGTCTGGCCATTGGTTCAAGGATGGAACGCCATTGAGAGCTAGATTCGTATGCTGCAGCGAGTCATCAGTTCACGCCTGAAACGGCTGGTGAATTGGTCGTCTTTGTCACTCGTGATGGTCCTCGGCACACCATGTAGCCATACGACGTTATGTTAAAATAGCCATGTTGTTTCCTTGGTGGTAATGATGGTCGTTGTCGGGATAAATTGAGACACTTTGGAAACCTATCAACAACCATGAGGACTGCGTTGTATCCCTCGGGTGTGACTAGTAGTCCTTTGACAAAGTCCAAGGAGATGTCGGTCCACGGTTTTGTTGGAAGGGAGAGCTGCTGCAGGAGTTCGGGTGGCTGCGCGTGACGGGTTTTTGTCGCTCACACGTGTCATAGGGTTTGCAAAAGCTGGCTATGTCGGATTGCATATTGTCCCACTAGTAGTGTTTTGACAGCTTCTTTCAGGTCTTGTCTTCTCCAAAATATCCACTTGGGCCGGTGTCGTGGCACTCTTCGAGTAGCATGCGATAGAGTTTATTGTTCCATGGAACGACCACTTGGCGAGTGAATCATCACTGCCAAGAAGGTCCGTCACACTATGAATTTGCCCTGTCGTATCCGCCATGCTGATCGTAGCCTCGTATGAACAACTGATCGAGATACGGATCTTGTTGCAGCTCTAGCGTTACTGCCTCAACCATCATATCTAGTCAGCTGCTGAGCGCGTCTTCTGGGTTGGTTTTCCTTGGCCGGTACTCAATATCGTAGTCGAACCGGAATTCGAGGAACTATATCCATCAATTTTGATATCCATGAAGGCTTGGCTGCCTGCTAAAATGTTTCAGCGTAAGATGGTCGGTGCCTATGATGCATCGGCGGCATTCAAGATAACATCGCCATGTCTTAAATGCGTGTACGTCTGGAAACATCTCCTTTGCGTGTACGGCGTAGTTGAGTTCCGTTCCGCGTACCGTACTATCCCTTGATTTCGTTCAAAATATTTTTTCTAATCAAGTGACCGTCAAATTCGCCCAGTTTTTACCACCTAGTATATTTTGAGGTGATTCTCCCAACAGGGTGTTTATACAGTAACCTGATTCTTGAATTCGCCCAAGGGGTCAGTTCAGGTCCACCGGCGGCCTCTGACCCCTCGGTCTGCTGTTGGCGGCATTTGGCATCTTGAAGGTGACGCACGCCACCTAGGAGTGCGCTGACTGGTGTCCAGTCAGCACACTTCTAGGTGGGAGGCGTGGGGGTGTGCGCTGGATGTCACGTCCTCATTGGCATGAGCCAATGAGGATGCAGAAGAAATCACACAACCGAGCTTCGAACCGTCGGGCTCCAGTGGACAGAAAAAAATTGGAAGGAAACAATGTGTACCAGACCTATGATTTTATAATAATGAAGATGATTCTCCCATTACCCTATCAGTTTAGGTGCTGCTCATAAGCGAATGAAAAATAATTATTTTGAACAAATCCAGGGAACAGTACGGTAGTTTTCTTTACATGTCTACAACCAGCTGCTCTCCGTTGCCATGATCTTGTAGGATGACCGTGTTGATGGATCAACCTAAGGAGTCCGTGGCCATGACGTAGTTGACCGTTGGATTGGCTAATCGTTGGGTTGGCGTCGAGGCAAGAGCGTTCCGCAAAGCAATGAATGCTTTCTTGTTCCCTGTCTTCCCACTGCTTCTCATTATCTTTTCAAGTGAGGTCAGAGAGAGGCGCTGACACTTGGGCGTAATCCTGTACAAACCATTGGAATTGATTGAAGAATCCGAGAAAAATGTGAACCTCCCAAACTTCGGTCGGCGTCCGCCAATCGACAACTGTTGCCATTTTTCTTAGATCCATGGTGATCCATCCTTTGTTGATGACGTGACCAAGAACCTTGATCCAAAGACAACCAAAGTCACAATTTTCCGAATATTTCCTCTCTTTGTTAAACATTAAGAACTTTTCAGAGATGTCCATTCTGCTCCTCTGGGGTACGGTTGTACACCAGATTGTTGTCAAGGTACAGCACGAGAAAATCGCCCAGATATGGACGGAGAATACTGTTCATCACCGCCATGAACGTCATTGGGACATTCGTAAGTCCAAACGGCATGGCCGTGAAATAAGAATTCCCGTAGTGTGCTTGAAAGCCATCTTCTCGATGCCGGCGTGTGCCACGAGGATATGGTGATAGCCACTGCATAGGTCGATTTTGATGAAAAATCAAACCCCTCAAAGTTGGTCAAAACGTTTGTCAAGTAAGGGAAAAGGGTAACACTTCTTGCTGGTAGCGACGTTGAACGCCCGGTACTCCACACACATCCGCATTCCAACCATTTTATTTTTTACTGGTGCGATCTATGGTAACGTGGATGGGTGGATGAATCCCTAACCGAGCATCTAGTCAAGCTACCTTTTCAGCTTGGACAGCTCGTGATTGCTCATTCGTTAGGCTCCTTGAACCCTAGGTTGCCTGCCCGGTTTTAGCTTGATGCAATGGTTGATGTCGCATTGAGGTGGTGGGATTTTTGGGAGCTTGTCCGGGAAGATGTCCCCAATCTCTGGAATCAGTGGTGCAAACTCTTCGGGTACCATTGTGAACTTTGTTGATGCCGATGCGGATCATGAGTCGGCTGTTGCCACTTCCACTTCCTCCATTGGCTGGAGTTGTACGAGCCACGCACGAGCTCCTTGTTGTACACAATGCTTGGCCACATTGATCGGTATGGGCTGCACAGGTTCTTGCTTCTTGGTCGTTACGACCTCCTCTGCTGCTTCCACCTCTATTGCTTTTGTTGTCGCCTAGTGCCCCACGCGCGGAAGTCGTCACTTGGCGCCATCGATTTTCACATAGACGTCGCTCCTGTTCCAGTCAACCTGTAAATTGTGTCGGTACAGGACATCTTGTCCCATAATGATTTTGTGGTCACTCGTTGTACACGACCAACAGACCGTTACATCCCACAGATCTCCCTCTTGTCATCGTAGTGGTTCTTGGAGTCTCGGTATTTGCAATCTTCCATCGACGGGTTTTCCTTCAAAGATCCCAGGTTCATTATGAAAACCTAGTTTGTGAATAATTTTGTTGCTTACAAAACTGTGCGAAGCTCCTCCACCCAATAGTGCCAGTACCGTTATGCGACTTTTGCAACCTCGGGGTTGCACTTTTAGCTGTATCGCCGGTTGGTCGTCCTTGCACCCCTCGTCAAACTTTACAATCTCAGAAACCCTCAACGGACTGTAGGCCATTCAGATGGCGATCGTTTGGCACAAATCACTCCTACCCCTTACTATTTCCCGGCTCATTTTTCTAGGCATTTTCCCTCTTTATGGCCCGCTGTTTGCGTCGGCAGTTGCGAGTGATATGCCCAACTTCTCTGCAGTTATATCAGGTGTGTGTATCTCTTTCGTTGACGACATCCACTTCCATCGGAGTCGAGGAGTGTCCCAACTAGTTTTTTTTGTTCCCATTATAATTATGGCTGGGAGATTTCCAGCCGTGGGATTCCTCGATCCAAGCGTTAGAGTCAGTTCTCTTGATCCTTTCTACTATTGCAATCATCCGTGGTATGTCGTTCTGGATGTAAAAAATGGCAATCGCTCATCGGATGTTTCGCTTGAGGCCGTTGTTGTAGTAGGAACAGAGCCCGTCAGGGGCGATGTTTGCGCCAGGGATTATCATGCGGGATCTCTATGTGAACAATGCTATGGTGCACTGCTGAAAAAGATGTTGGAGCTTGTGTTGAGCGTCGGACTTTTGGTTCAGCCGTCCAAATCGTGTGAGCATTGCATGCAAGAACTTGTTCCAGTCGGTTGGTGGCATCAGCAATTCTTGCCACTGCGGGCTGACGTGCACCAAGGGTAGAATGTATGCGGTCGGCGATATGAGACGAGCAAGTTGGCCATTGATGAGGCTCCACCGGTCTCTTGCTGACGTTGGATGGCCTTTATATGAGACCACCAACCTAGTGCCATGCCTTGCAAAACCACGGCTGCAATGTCAATCTTCTTTTGATCGTCGTTGACCTCAGCAGCGGTGAAGTACACCTCCAGACTCTTCAGCCAAATCCAAACCTTTGGTCCCTTTGAATTTGTAGGATCGAACGGTTTGGGAGGAGCCAAAAAAATCTTGGGTTCACTCGAAAGATGGGTATTTCTCTCAACAAGCACCACCTCCCGTGCACTTGCGTTGCAAAGAGAATCCATCGTGATGTTGAGTTGTTGGAGTAGATGGTTGTTGATTCCCTCACGCACGGAGATACGGTTTGCCAGTTCCTCGTTGATCCGCGCCTGTCGCTCGGTGCCTCCTGTCATTCCTGTTATCTTCGTTAAGCCTGTTGGTAGGGAAGGCTGGTTTACCGCCATTGGATCTGTGACTGGGTTGGTCATCGCAGCCGAAGGGGTTGATCTACCTACTACATAGCGTGCCACGCCAACGTTTGCTGCCGCTTCTAGTTTGCGTGCATAGACACGTTCTACTCCTCCATCGTCGAAGTCGTCATCGAAGACCCACTGCTTGTCGTCGGGTGCGTTTGCTCATCTCACATCAAAGTCTCAAAGTTTGCAAAGTCTTGGCGTGGGAGATGTGTTGACGGCTTGGGCGAGGCAGTCCTCTGGTTGAATTGCATGCCTTTCTAGCACTGCTGTGCTCTGATACCAAGTTTTATGCCGAACGCAATACATATAGTGAATTGGTAGAAGTTGCAAGGAAGAACACGATTGATATTTTGGGACACTTGAGCAATCTATAATCTGAGATAAGTGTCAGAATGATTTAACACATATATACAAGTGTCAAGCTACAAATGAGATATTGTCACGGTCCCAGGGTCGATTGTTGAGTGACGCGTGTTGAGACACGTTGTGAGTGATCATATTTGAGAAGCTTCGCCGAGGAATCGGGGGGCTTTGAGGATCAATGGCGAAGATGCAAGATGCAGCCTTATAAATCAAGATATGTCTTCACGTGTCGAGAAGTCAAGCAAAAGGTTGTGACACTTTTGTCGATGATTCTTGAAAGTGGTCGGAGTTATAAGAAAATGCGAGAACGTTCACCGAAACCGGTGACGAGCAGCAATCCCCTATGAGTACTTTGCTGATGGCGGATCGGCACTATGCAAGCAGCTATGCTCCCAAGGGGAATTACGCCAGAGCAACAACTTTTGCGGCAAATGGTGCAGCACCAGCAAACTCGACGGCCGGTCCGGACCCCTCGAGCTTGGCAAACCCTTCGCCCACCCCGGAGCCGTTGGGGGGATACCCGACGCAATATGATGCACCAACCGACAAGCATGAATCGACGAATCTATACCATAAATTTTTGGTACTCCATAGCCTCGACAGCAATCTTCTCGAACAACTCAACATGATGATGTAGGAGCTTTGAGTTTATCGTGCGCGCGAAGCAGTTCTTGTCAGAGAAACATGCAGCTCTTGAGTGAATCCAATATTCAATCAGTGCCTCTGGAGTCGCTTGATCCTGCAGACTCCAAGGGACCGATGGTCAAGATGTGACTAATGAGATTGGTGCTGTTCTTTACTGCCATTATGGTGAACAACGGTAGGCAAAAAATTGACCTCGCGCCTCGCTATAAAGTGGCATGGCTTTAGTAGGTGGTCCGAGTTAAGAGGCCATCCAATGGCAGTAGCAGGTTGGCAAAGCTCAATCAACGGCTCACCACAACCGCTCTCACATCTTCAACCAAAGTCGTACTTCCTCTCAAGAGGATGAATCTGACGTGGCACGACTTCCTCACCCCACTGGAAACATGGAGCAACTTTGCGGGCACGACCCTAGCTCACTTTGGAAATTTGAACAAGCAATTTGACGCACGGTACAGACTCCAGCGTCTGCATCAACAATCCAGCAAGATAGAATACACTCGGCGTTTATGCAAAATCACCACCGCCCCCAACAAACTATGTTTCTACTACAACAACGGTCTCAAGGAAGACATTTGGTGAGCAATCATCATTCTTGGCATCCAAGACGACCTTCTGTGGAGGATCGCAGTAGCCGACCACATCAACAGCGTCAGTTATAATGCTCAGATGCAGGAATCCAATAGCTCGCGACCCCATTGTCACAATCCTAATCGTAGTGGAGGAAAGTTGTAGTCGGCAAAAACTTTGTCTCTGATGGAGCTTGACGCCATCAATGAGCGCGATCAATAGCTCTTCTGGACTTGTGGAAAGCCGGGGCATTTTTTTTGCAGCTGGTGAAAGCGGCAAGAGCAAGCCAAAATGGGGGGAAGGTGTAGAAAAAGAGTGAAGAGTCGGGAAACGGCAAATGCCTGGAGTAGACGATGAGCGAGGAGTTGGAAGCATTTGCGCCAAACCATTGCTCATCTGAGCGGCTCACATTACCACAGATGAGGGTTCCTTCGATCGCAAAGTTCAACGAGGAGTACGAGGATGACCAACCGGTGATACTACTACGAGTGCAATCGAGGGATTATACAACTTGTAGAATGGTACTACCACTACTTGATGGAGGGGCTTCTCACAATTTTGTCAGCAACGACGTGGTTCAGAGGCTGGAATTTCAGAATGAACTGAGAGTGTTTGAAGGAAATTCCGTTAGAGGATGACTACAGATCCGTCCACTTTGCAAACCACTCCGATTGGAAATCTGAGATCTGCACAAGGTGACCGTTTAGAGGACTTGTGCAGTAAGTGGAAAAAAAACATCCTCGAGCAATGTCTCCTGTACGGGCATAATCCTTAGGTTGACTGGAGCAACGGAGTAGTGTATGTCAGCGTTGATGGTAGAAAGCGACACCTACCTCTGGTTGAGCGACCCACCACGCAGCAACGGTCACGGGAAGCAACAGAGGAAGTTACGAAACCCACGACATGCCAACCAATATCTCTGGACATGGCCAAGCGATACCTGAAGCGCGGAGCCCAAGAGTGGCTGGTCCTCGTGGAAGCATGGGAAGCTGAAGAAATTGCAACAACCGGGGCGACATCCACGACCTACACCTCTAAATTGTTCGTAGCCGTATCCGTGGAGATGGCGAAACTCGTTGAGGAGTTCAAAGGGTTTTTTCCGTTGAACTACCCCAAGATTTACCACCACCATGCAACATTGACCATCAGACAGACCTGAATCCAGGCACTGGACTGATACTAAAGGGGACCTATTGGATGAACGATCACAAGCTGGTCGAACTCAAGAAGTAGTCGGACGAGATGCTAAAGGATTCATCAGACCATCCACGTTACCCTACAAAGCACCAGCCCTTTTTGTGAAAAAAAAATAAAAATGGAGAGATGCGGATGTGCATGGACTGCCAGGCGTAAAACGGCAACCCTATCAGGTGTACCACAAAGAACCGCAACCCTCATCCACAAACAGATAAACTTTTTTATAACTCCAAGGGGCCTGAATTTTCAGTAAAATTGACATACGCGATGGCTATCATCAGATCCACGTATCTGATAAGGACGTAAAAAAGGTACCATTCCACACAAGATACTGGCACTTTGAGTTCACAATCATGCTTTTTGGACCCACAAATGCCCCGGAACATTTATGGCGGCAATGAAAAACATTCTTCAGACGTACCTCGATGACTTTGTCATTGTGTATCTCAACAACATTCTGGTGTACAACCGCATCCCAAAGGAGCACATTGGACATCTCCAAAAAGTTTTTAAACTTTTACAAAGAGAAAAAAATTGGGAAACAGTCAAAGTGCGACTTTGGTCACACTTTGACTGGGTTTTTGGTTCACATCACCTGCGGCAGACGGGTCGGCATGAACCCGAAAAATGCGGAGGCAGTCGCTGATTCGACGACACCCGCAAATGCTTGGGATGTCAAGATATTTTTGGACGTTTGTAACTGCTGACATGAATTTGTAAAAGACTACCTCCGAGTGTCTACGTCTCTCTCCGACCTCACCCGGAAAACTACCGAGTGGAATGGGGGAGATAGCGGGCAGGAAATGTTTTACTCTTTAAGAAATGCTCTGACATCAACGTCGGCTTTACGATTAGCACATCCAACGGTGGACTACATCATGGCTATCGATGTGTCCGATCGTGCCACCAGAGCCGTCCTCCCTTCAGGACAATGATGGTGCAGAACAGCCGATCACGTGCAAGTGGCAAAAACCATGCCAACCAGAACTCAACTACGTTGTGTACGCAAAAGGAGATGCTCGCAGTCATGCGTGCCTTCAAGACATGATGGTGCTACTTTGACCGCACCGGCGATGTATCCTCCGCACCGACCATCACGCCCTACAATATCTCAAGACCCAGCCGAATCTTAGCCGTCGACAAACTCTATGGATGGCGTTCCTCAAATCGAACTTCGACTACGACATCGAGTACCTGCCTGGAAAAAACAAATCCAGTGGATACTATATCTCGGCGACCAGCTTTAATGGTTGAGATCAGCATGTTACTCATTGAAGTAGACCCGTACCACGCGAGGTTGATCACAAAGGGTTATGAGGAGCTTGGCGGGTACAACAAGCACAGGCTATGGTTCAACGACCCCTACTAGCGACAGTGATTACTCGCCATGTTGTTGTTCCTCCAAATGAGGAATGGCAACGGATGCTACTCAAAGAATGCCACGACACCGGTCCGGGTGGACACTATGGCGAGGATAACACGCTCAAGAACCGGGCAAAGTACTACCAGTGGGACACGATGCAGACTGACGTGGCCGCCTTTTACAAATCGTGTGAAACCTGACAAAGACAAATTTCTCGTCACACGCGGCCACCTCCTTTACTCCAACCTCTATCTGTTCCGACGGAACCGTGGGCCGACATCAGCATGGATTTTGTGATTGGATATTTGCCACCCCCAAAGGATATGGGACCATCTTGTCGTGGTGGATTGGTTTTCCAAAATGTCATACTTTATCCTGACGATGACCACCGTCATCGCAGAAGGAGAAACGCAGTTATCTCTTAACCAGATTGTGTGGCTGTACAGATCTCACATACCATCATTGGTGACAGAGACGGCCACCGTCATTGCTAGCTGATTTTGGTGTAGAATAATGATGTGTTACCGTAGTTAGATCCAGGTATCAACAGAGTTTCATCCACAAACGGGCAATCAAAGCAAACCAATCAAATGCTCGAACAATGACTATAGAGTTTATGCAAGCCACACAACACTAATTGGGAAACAAAACTAGTGACCACCTATCTAGCATATAGCTCCACAAGTTCTACCGTAACTAGTAAAATACCTTTCAAGGTGGTATACGACAAGCTTACTGTTGCATCTGTTGGAGTACGAAGTCAGAGTAACATCCGCACGGTTGACATTCACCGTCGGGACTTTGCAACCATCCGGGAGGAAACACGGTAGACCCTTGTGAGGTCACAAGCAGCTATGAAGCGGGAAGACGACCGACATCGCAGTGATGGAGTGTTTAGTGATGGCAATCGTGTCCTCCTCAGCTCGGCGAATGTCAAACTTCAAGGACTTGGCTTCGCTAAGTTCAAACCTTGATGGTTGGGAGCATTTCAAATCAAGCAAATGCAACCCTGAGTTGTCGCTCAACTTTGCCTACCCGACAGCATGGCAACACATCCTATCTTCCACATGAGAAAGCTCTAGAACTGCTGAGACCCCAGTACGCACTTCCCCGATAGAGACGTCGCACCACCACCACCTCCTATGCAAGTGGACGAGAATACGGAGTATGCGATAAAAAATATCGTCAAACATCAATGATGTTATAAATTAACCATTTTCTTGGTAAAGAGACACGGCTATGACTCCGTGTACAACAGCTTGGGGCCTTATGGCAACCTCCAAGATGTAAATCACTTCATTGAAGGCTATTTTTTCCATCACCGGCCTATGTTTGCTAACATGCCAAGACGTCACGACTAAAAGG
Organism: Penium margaritaceum; assembly: GCA_023375785.1. Lineage (NCBI taxonomy): Eukaryota > Viridiplantae > Streptophyta > Zygnematophyceae > Desmidiales > Peniaceae > Penium > Penium margaritaceum. Next base: position 38,026 of record SZWC01015552.1, on the reverse strand, counting down.
GGAGGAAGTGTTACTTCCCTGGCACAAAATTCCCTTAACTCCGTGATTGGGCATTTTTGCCATTGCATCCGTGGCATATCATGCGAAGACTTCAAGATTTCAAAACTTTGGGAATATCACAAAGCGTCTTTTGGCTGAGGGCATTTTGGCCAACCGACCCATGATGTTCCGTTCAGAAAGTTTTTGATAGCTTAGACCACTTTCTAGAATGGTCTAGAGGTGTTGCAAAGCATGTTGACATTTCGATGTCATTCGGTTTACTTCTTGATGACATTTGAATTATATAAAGACGCTTTGTGATATTCTCAAAGTTCTATGACTTCTCAGTGGAGCTTCTTGAATTGGCTACTCGCGGTACAGAGTAAGTACCACGAGTAACTCATATGAATCACTCCGCTTGAACGTCGAGGACCCAACCCATACCTCATTCTCATTCTCGGCATTCTATACATCACATGTATAGAATGCTGATACACTTTTCATCGAAGCACTACTTAATACAAACTACCTATTTGTCCCAAGCACACAGATCGTCTTTTGTCCTGCACATCGTCCCTGGGAACCACCTAGAGTCTACTCGGCGTAACAAATACACCTTTCAGAAATGGGGTTCGATGACATATCTATGTAATTCCCTATAAAGCTGCCAAATCCACAACTCTGAGATTGACAATACCATACCCCCCATTTTGTTATTTCCTTCTGCCAAGCCCATTGTTATTGTGTCAGTTGTACCTCCAACACCGTTGCGCTCTAATATCCAGTGTTACACTGAGCAGAGCATGGATGGTTCACAGGGATGAGGTATGGAGCAGAGGATGATTCGAAGTTTAGGGAAAAGTAGATAACTTGTATCAATCAATTATTGTACTTCAATAGAAAGTGACAGGTGGGTTGAGCTCATGCATACAATGCCGAGAATGATAATGAGGTGTATGTCAGGCCCTCAGCGTGTGCAATGCATGCAAGGCCGCACCGCGGTAGGTACTTTGAGAAGCTCCAAGGAGAAGTTGGGGGGCTTCAAGAGTATCAAGATGCTTCTTTGTAAAACTTGGATGCCGTTGAGAAGTCGATTGAACAACATTGAAACATCGATATAGTTTGCAATACTTCCGCCGATCTATCTAGAATGTAGTTCAAGTTTTTGAAATTTTCAGGATCAGAACACCGGAAGTTGGAGAAGTTGGCTGACATTCCCTCAGCCAAATGGCTTAAAAACCCAGGATCGGCGTGTGGTTAGCCATGAATGTAATCACAAAAGTTTTGGTGCATCAGTCACGGTGACCTTTGGACTTGTGGCAATGGCTTGCTGGTATGCTAGGACACTTGACCGTTGCTTGATAGCATCAGCACCAGCCGTCGTACCCTCACATACTCTCGAGAGTTTTTTTGGTGACCAACGTCCGGGGTCCCTTTCCTGAGTGGTGTTATTCTTACTCATTCATGATACAGTTGCGTAGCATCTCTGTTACATCTCCTGGCGCTTTATCAGTTTGTCATTCGAACAACTGAGGAGCCTGTACACCTGTTGGGTTCCCTTCTGGTGTTTCGTTGAGGCTTGTAGGTGGGTCACTCTATTTTCTGACCAGTTGGTTAGACTTGCCTGCTTAGATGCACGCAAGTGGGTGAGACTAGATCTATAGACTTGCTTGTTCTGTTTCACTTCACTCAAACTCTCACATTTATAAGTGTTTTCTTTGCATTCTCTCCACCATTTTAAGTACCATCTATCACAGTGTACTGTGTTAAATGTGCCCTCTCACAACAAATGTTGCTTAGGGGGTTTCTTCACTCCCTTAAGAAACACCCAATCACATAGTTTTAGGACTTGTGTATGTCAGGATGTAATACTTTTCTCCCCGAAGTCCTGGCGCGCTAGCAGATGTAGGCAGTGGTGACGGAAGTAGCCGTTGATCAAATGATCGAAGTCTCAGAGTGTCAGTGAAATCTGAGACTCTTGCTTCTCACGTTGATTCCTGTGACTCACCTCACAGATTCAAATCCCCCCATGAGCATCATTCCCCAACCCAGCATACCATTTGCCCCTTCTTGGGCTATCCCGCCCATTTACCCCCAAACCTACTCCATGCATTATCCCATCTAGGGACTGCCCCACCTTGTCCCTCTTCCCAAACAGTTTACACAGCTACTTCACCCCGCATTATCCTTCCCCCAAATCTGGGCAACCTCGCCTTCCCATCACCTCACCTCCCCGCCACCTCACCTTCACACCACCTCACCTTCCCACCACATCACCTTCCCACCACCTCACTTCCCCACCTCACCTTTCCAACACCTCACCTCCCCACCTTACTTTCCCACCACCTGACCTCCCCACATCAGCTCCACACCTCACCTCCTCCCCGCCTCACCTTCTCACCACCTCACCTCCCCACCACCTCACCTTCACAGCACCTCAACTCACCCCACTTGCTGTATACCTTCCTCTTTTACTCCTTAGGCCACAAGTTGTCCTAGATCTCACTGATTCATTCAATCCAACATATTTGTTGTGTTCTCATTCGTGACACAGAGGTTGTCACATGGCTCATAGCTATTTTGCGCAATGTCTCAGCCATGAAATCTGGCCAAATACTTGGTCATTTGTTTTTGGAGTCAGTGTCAAAAGATAACTTCAATCACGTAGTTTGTATCCTCGTCCACTTGTACAGGAGGTGGGGTGCGACGCCTTGCCCGAGGGAGTGCGTACTAGGGTCCTGGTACTGCTTGAGTTTGCTGATGTGGAAGACAGGATGAACCGTCATTCTTTCAGGTAGGAAAAGACGGGTGACCACATGGGTTTACATTCGCTCGATCTCGAATGGCCACAACCATCGAGATTGAGTTTTGTGAAGTCCTATCTGTGGAGTTTGATTTTCTTTGAGCAAAGGACAATGGTATTGCCATCGCTGAACACGTCATTGCTACGATGTCAGTCAGCTGCTTTGCTTCGTGGTTGCTAGAGTCTTCACGAGAGTCTACCGTATTTCAACCCAAACAGTTGCAAAGTCCAAGCAATGGGTCTCGACTGCGGAGACATTGCTTAGACTCTGCAATCCAGCCATTTTGGCAGGATGTTTACCATACACCACATAAGAAGGAGCTTTTCCCGTTGCCGTGTAAATGGTAGATTTGTATGTGAGTTTGGCAGTTGGCAGTTTAGTGGCACAATTGGTGCCATAGGGGTTTGCATAAAGTGTGGAGGATTTGTTTGAGGGTTCGATCAGTCCACTTCATTTTCCAATCGATCCGAGGGTGGAATGCCGTAGATAGTTATATCTGACTACCATAACAAGTCATCAAATTGTGCCGGAACAACTAGTGAAGCAGTCATCTTTGTCTTCAATGATCGTGCGTGGCATGCCGTGCAGCCGCACGATTTGGTTAAGGAATAGCTGCACTGTTTCCTCAGCGATGACAGTGGTCATTGTTGGAATGAAGTGTGATATCTTACAGAGTCTGTCCACCATGAAGAGAAATCCACGCCAATGTCGGCCCGTGGTTCTTTCATAAATGCAGTGGTTGGAGTAAACCAGGTGGCCACGTGTGACAATGTTTGTATCGCTGACTGGTGTTGCATGGTTAAGGGAAAGCCACCACGTTGTTCTTTGCCACCATAAACATTGCGATATATTTGTGAGTCTGAATGGCACGACCATTAACTTGAAATGCTAGCATCTGGTACGGAATGACGCCTTCTCAATGACCTTATCACATTCATAAATCTGGTGATAGTTGCTGTGTAGGTCTATTTTGCTCAAAATTCAGGCCATACTGAGTTGGTCAAAACGTGCATCCACTCACGGGAGGAGGTAGTTGGTCTTGATGGTGATGTAATTCAACACCCAACAGTCCATGCACGTCTGTGTTTCTCCAGTTTCGTTTTCATGAAAAGTACAGGTGTCGCATAGGATGTCGTGGAAGGTTTGATTAAAACCTGACCGAGCATCTCATCCAGTTGCTTCTTGAGTTCGGTCACCTTGTGATCGCTCATTCGATAGGTCCCCTTCACCCTTGGTCTCCTGCTTGGCTTAGAGTTCTGCAATGGAGGTAGCTCTTGGGGTAGTTCATCGGGAAAGATCCCTTTGAACTCAATGGGTATTGCGAACTCTGCTGGTACGACTGTTAACTTCTCATGTGTCAAGGTGGTCATCGTGCCTCGGCAGATGCCATTTCTTCCACTTCCCATTCTTCCACGTGGACTACGCACATTGGGTCTCTGTGCTTTATGTCTTTTGGCCATGTCCATAGGTATCAATAAGTGTTTTGTGGAAGCCGTAACCTCCCCTGCTACTCTTATCTTTGTTACTTCCCCTAACCACCGTTGTGTCGTGGATCACTTGACTAGAGGTAGGTACTGCTTTCTGCCATTGATGCTGATGTAAACTGGTCTGTAGCTCCAGTCAACCTGCGACTTGTGCCGGTGTAATACATCTTCCCGGGGGATGATTTTGTGGTCGCTCATAAGACAAGTCCTCCAGACCATTACATCGTGCGGATCTCCGATTTTTTGTCAGAGTGGTATGCGAAGTCCACGGATTTGCAATCGACCATCGACGATTCTTCCTTCAAATACCCATGGTTCACTCTGCAGACCCATATTCCTCACCATGTCGTTGTTGAAAAAACTATGAGAAACACCTCCATCCAGTATTGCCGCTGCTATTCTGTGACTTTCGTAACCCCTCGCATGTACCCTTAGCAATATTGCCAGTTGGTTTTCCTCACACCCCTCGTCGAACTTTGTGAAACCAGGAACCCTCGTTTGCGACAGTGTGAGCCCCTCACTTAGGCCATCGGTTGGTGCAGAATGTTGCGACCAAAGATGGGCCTCGCCGTCTACCTATCCCCTTTGCCGTTTCCCGACTCCTCAATATGTTATGGGACTTTCCTCTCCTTTTGGCTTGTTGTTTCCACCTTTGGCAGTCGCGTGAGAAGTAACCTGACTTCACGCAAGTCCAACTGAGTCGTGGACTATGTTCATCGATAGCATCAATCTGTATCGGAGATGAGGTTTTTGCTGACTGCGACTTCCGTCCGTCACAATTATAACCGTGCCTTCGGGGGCACCAGCTATTGGATTGTTGTATTTGAGCATTGTAGTTGGTGCTGTTGATGCAGTTCAATGCTGTGATCATTCGCGGTAGGTCGTCATAGATACCGAAGATGGTGATTTATTGTCAAACGTCTCACTTGTGGCCACTTTGTTATTATAAACACAGTTCTTTGGGGGCAGGGTCATTGTCAGTGGTGATTCTGTAGAAACGCCGAGTGTACTCCACCGTGCTTGACTACTGACAAAGACGTTGGATTCTACACCATGCATCATAATTCTCTTTCGACTTCCTCAAATGAGATAGGGTAGCACACATGAAGTCACTCCATGTTTCCGGTGGTGTGAGAGAGTCGAACCATGTCAAATCAATTTGCCCATGAGGTATTACGCCTGTGGTCAATGATGTGAGAGTGGTCGTGTGAGCCATTGATTTGGATCCGCCAATCTCTTGCTGTCGTTCGATGGTCTTCTGTTTGGACCACCAGTTTAAAGCCGTATCACACAAAAGCGAGGTCGCGATGTCTTTTTTATTCTTGTTATTGTTAACTTTTGCAGCGCTTTCTTTTTTTACACCTCCAAACTCGTCATCAACATCCTCACTGATGGCCCCTTGGAGTTTGCGGGGTCAAACAACTCAGGGACTGCCGGTCAAATATGGGATTCACTCGAGAGGTGTACGCTTCTTGCTGTGAATAGAGCTTTACGCACACGAGAATTTCAAATCTCGTCCGCTGTTGCGTTGAGTTGGAGCAGATAGGTGTTGAGGCTCTCGAGTCCCGACAACTTCTCGTGAATGTCTTTGTTGATTTGTGCTCGTCGGACGGTGCCTCCCCCTGTGCCACGTGTTACAGCTAGGGACAATAATTCACCTACCCGGGGTTGTGCATCACCGGGTTGGCCGTTGGGTTTGTTGGTGCTGTGCGGTTTGTCGCGAAGGTTGTTAGTGTTTGACACACACACAAGTGACCTCTTGTCTCCACCCACTCACTCACTCGCTCACTGCAGGTGACTGAACACCATTGAAGCCGTGATCCAAGCAAGGCTGGTCGGGTGCAAAGCAGGAGTGATCCCAGCCATGCTCACGTCCTTCTGTGGTGGAACCGTGCCATTCTCAGTGGTCGAGTGTGAGCCACTTGGTGGCTGAAACATGAGAAGTGAAGTGATGCATGCACCACATACGCTCGTGGTCGATGTGGTTTCTGGAATTATGTTTATGCATGCTGTGCAGGTTCTTTGGTACTTGCCCGGGTTGCTGATCCTACAGGGCCACACACTCAGTCGCTCTGAGGTGTGAGAAATCGCGGCAGCGTTTTGCCGACCGGTCAGGTTCGACCCCGGGGTGGCGGCTGGGCCCCACTTCGAGTCACTCGAGTGGGTGGCCTGGTCAAGTGCGGCTAAGACCTCTCTTGCTCGTTACTCTCACACTTCTTGTTCTTATGCGTCCTCTCAACCAGGTTTCTCACCTCTCTCGCCCCACCCTAGCCATGGATGTTTCTCTTTCCTAGACTAGAGTGTATGAGAGCTTAAGGCAGCCTCTTGCCACTGCCTACTGGTATCAGAGCAGGAGGAATCACTCCCTCCGCTCCGTCAATTCGGGACCCGTGGAATAGAGACGCCGAGGGAGTGCATCGACGTCTCATCGTCGGCACTCATTCTTCGCACCCTCGGCCCGTGGCACCACCCCATGTGATGCCTCACAACAGCACCACCCTACCGCCGCCTCTCTAGGCTAAGGGTGCTGCTCACTCTAATCCCGAACCCCGCACTTCACTCTCGAATCCTTGACGGCTTCTGTCTACGTGGGTTCAGGCCTCTCGCCTCTCCCACTGCTGTGGCCTGCTTCTCCAGCTCCGCATCTTGGAGTCCCCACTGAGCCCGCGTGCATTCTCGTGCCGGGCACTCCTCTCGTCGGTACCTCACTACCCTCACAGCCACATCGGCGGTCGCATCTGCGGCGTGAAGTACCACCCTGGCTTCACCATCGGAGTCGGAGCCAATCCCCACGTCACCAAGGGGTTGGCACGAGGAAGCACGCACTGCCGAGATACTCACACGCTACGAGGAGGAGGAGAGGCGCGCTTGGGCCCGTTGCAGCCGGTGTGTCAGCCCCGGCTACTACCCGAGGGAGGACTACGATCCCGCGGAGCACCTTGCGCTTGCCGACGCCACGGAGTACGCGACCTACTGCTAGTCCGCCGCCGACGACTCTCCAACGGTGCAGAACGCACCAGCCACGGGGCCACCACGTGAGCAACGTCGTCCTGCATCACCTGTAAGCTCACTTATTGCTCGTAGAACCGGTCAGTAGAGTCTTTGTCTTTGTGCCACCCACTCTGGGGCAGCACCAACTATAGAAGCAACAGTTAGACAGCAGACAGAGGATTCCTCCCATTGCACTGCCTCACCAGCAGCGTTGCAGTTAGCGGCACCCATCCCTGTTTCCTCTGACACCTTCTCGGTGCTGGAGGCTGCGCTTGTTTCTAGCTCGGCTGTTGCGTCCACTTTTGCGGCCTCGGCTCGTGCGGCACGTGCCCCTGCTACCACCGCAACGGGGCAAGCGATTGACACTTACACTCCCACAGCTGTTGATCAGGGTCCCCTTGCTGCAGCCACTGTCAACATCGCCACTCAGATTGCAGTTGCAGCTGATTCCATCGCATCCACAGCAGCTTCAGCTGCCACATCACTCTCCAGTGCGGTCACGTCCATTCGTGACTCTACCGCTCAGGTGTCGAGTGCAACAGCATCCTCACCCGTCGGCCCTCAGGTTCGCCTCTTGGTCACAGCTGCGGCGGCCATCTCTGCTCTCACTGGTGCATCCCTCACTGGAGTTTCCTGCTTCATCGTCTCCGTTTCCTCTTTTGTGGCAGTCATTGCAGCATCAGCTGCCGCAGCACTGTCCCCCTTGTTTAGTCTACACCGCTACGCTGGGTGAGCAACCTCTCTCCCACCACTTGGAGCTTGCTTGCCTTCTCTTCTCCTACTCTCCATGTCTACTTGCACTTTCCTTCCTTTGACTCTGCAGCATTACCACTACAGAACCCCTCTTATCTTTCCACGCCCACTGGGGCAGGGGAAACTCTGCCCGAAAAATCTTGTCCGCCTCTTGCTTTGCACGTCATGCCTGTTGACGACGATCAATATGTGGCACTGCAGGAAGAGCTGCGCAAAGAGCGCGCAGCTCTCCAAGCAGCTCTCACTGCACAGCGTGCCGCTAAAGACAAATTACGCGCCGAGCAGGGCGATCAGGACACGCATGCAGATCACATCACCGACCTTGTCCTCAACCGTCTGCAACCTGTGTTGCGCTCCACGCCTGCACTTTCTACTGCTGCTGATATCACTATAACCTTTTCTTCCAACCCCGCTTTCGCATCCACCAGCACTGGCTCTCAGCACTCTGACCCCGTTGCAGCTGCAGCCGCTGCAGGCACCGCCACTGCTAAAGCCCTCGTGCAGCCTGCGCACCGCAAGCCAGACTTTGACTCCACACCACCTCACTTCACCTCTAATATCTCTTTCACGTCCTTGGAGGTTCGCTTCAGCGCTTGGGCGCAAGGTGAGCAGCTTTGGGAATACTACCACATACCGAATCCCACTGCTCACCCCCCTTTTGTTCCCACCAATGCTGAGTCTGTGTGCATTGTCCGTGCACTTATTCGCACTGGCCCCGATGATCTCACTAATGAGATTGGGTCCTACAATGCTGACACTACGCGTCGCACACCCGCTGACCCTGTCGGCGCCTACGCACTCATCAAGCGTTGCACCACTGTCACTGGTCACGCTACGCAAAGCGTGTTGAATGTCCAGTTCAACACTCTGTCCATGCGTGCTGATGAGACTGCAGACGCCTATTGGGCTCTAGGTCTATGTCTCCTGAAGGACCTAGGCAAAGCTGCCCTTCGACAGCTCTCAGCCGTTTTGTCCATCGTCAATGGCCTCATCCCCGAGCTGTCCGACATCTTCAAGGAGGTGAAAGCCTCCAAGCTTGAGCGTCTTGCTGCTGAACCTGTGCCCGCTCATTCGCCGCCGGGCATTGGTGCCCTTTGGGATTTCACCTCCCAACGCCTCACTGACTGATGGAGTACCCTCCAAAACAAACGCATTCATCGCGCTGCCATTGTCGCCACGACCACAGCTCTTCCCTCTACCTCATCTTCTTCTTCCTCCCCTTCACCCACCTCTCCGGCCTCATCCCTTGCGCACGAAGGGAGTGGTGGGGGGGGGTCGGGGCAAAGGTGGTGGACGGGGCAAAGGATCTTCTACAGCTGGCCCTGGCGGGCAATTAGGCCGCGGCAAAAGTAAAGCCACCAACTCCACCGTCGGCAGCACACCCTCCTCTTCCTCCACCTCCAGCACTGTCACGTGCTGGAGCTGTGGGGCCACTGGTCATTCTACACCGAAGTGCCCGGCACCGCCCGACAACGAGCGCCTGGCCTCGGCCATGCGTGCTCACTAGGCGCGCTCCTCCGGTAGTTCTGGCGCATCGGCAGCCCCCTCTCGGATCGCACCCCCGCCATCATCACCCCGCCACCACTCTCCCCCCTCTGGAGCAGCTGTCTACCACACCGTAGCTACGCCATCCCCTGTTCCTTATCCCTGGGGTGGCCTCCAGGGTATGGTGGGCCCGTCTTCTACGGCCCGCCCTCCAGTGCCTATGCTCCTCCTTCCTAGGCGCCCTCGCCCTACTCTTGCCATCGTGTGTCCTCCGGGGTCGTCATCACTCCTGACGCTCCAAATGATGAGTGCCAGTTGGACGTTGCTCTCTCCCACGCCGTCCATCAATTCCACCTTCGTGATCAGGGAGGTGAGAGTGAGAGCTCTGGGCCAGAGCCTCTTCCGTGTGCTGTCGATGGGACGTTACGTGGTCCAAATTCCGGTCATGTTCTTGGGTGTCCCCCTGATGATGTGCCGTGGATTGAAGAATGGGAATCTCTTCGTTTGCCTCGTTGTCTTGCTGCGTGTGGTCAGCATCTCGTCCCACATGCTACCGTTGCTGCTGTGAGTCGTGATCCCGCCCTCGTTCGTGCGTCCGGGGGCTTCTGGATCCTTGACTCTGGCGCCACCCACCACATGATCTCGTCGCGTGCGTCCTTTGTGTCTCTTGGCCCCGTTGGCTCTGTCCGTTTTTTCCGCACTGGCTCCGGTCAGCTGCTGCCTGTACATGGTGTTGGAGTTGTCCACTTTGTTGGCCCTGGGGGGAACTGTTCTTACCTGACGTCTTGTATGTTCCATCGCTTGAGCTGAGTCTGCTCTTTGTCACCACGCTCAATGACCAGGGCATGGACTTCTCCTCCAGCCGCGGCATTGCCTCTGTCTCTCATCGCATCTCTGGTCGCATTCTTCTTCACGGCACGCGCTCCGATTGCCTGTTTTGCGTTCCTACCTTCGCACCAGCGCCTGCTATTGCCGCCCATGTGCATGTTGCTCGCTCTCTCTCCCCTTCCCAAACTCAGTTGCTGCATCGCCGCTTATGCCACATCCACACTGCCGCCATTGATTCTCTTCTTCACACGCTCCCCGCTGAGGGCTTGGATGCCAGCTTCTTCTCTTCACCTTTTCCCCCTGACTGCCTCCCTTGTGCTCAAGGGAAAATGCATCGCTCTCCTTTCTCCACGTCTGAGACGTGCACTTCTGTCCCTATAGCGACCAGCGCCCCCAAGGGTGTCATGGGGCCCCTACCCCATGACACCCTTGGGGGCGCTGGTCGCTAT
>SZWC01015552.1:0-27088 GCA_023375785.1 Penium margaritaceum | reverse complement strand
TGTCTGGGGCTGTGTCGCCGCCGTCTGGCTTCCTGAGGACCTGCGCGACGGCAAATTGAGTCCGCACGCTCACCTGTGCACCTTCCTCCGTGTCTCAGCCATGTCCAAGGCCTGGCGTTTCTGGGATCCAGATCGCGCCCGGGTCGTCGAGTCCCGCGATGCTCTGTTCTTTGAGGATGTTTTCCTTGCGACTTGTCTCGGTTCGCTCCTCCTTCCTCCCTGTCTTCGCTCCGTCGGCTTGGGGTGGGTGGGTCTACTCCAGCCTCCGGTCTCGCTGGTCCGCCTTCCCGTGGTCCTTGTCCTGTCTCTGACCTGGCTGATGCATCCTCCCCGAGCTTGACCTCTTTTCCTGCATTCTCTTCTCCATGCCTTTCTCACACGGCCACCTCTCATACGCCTCCGGCGTCTACCCCACATTCGCCATCCTCCTCGTCTTCAGAGTCCACGTCCGTCCCAGCCAGTGCCCCACCACTGTCTGATGACACTACTCCACACTCTCCCCAGCGTGCCGTCTTTGATTTCCCCTCACAGGCACCCTTGGTTGATGCTGAGCCTGTCTTCCCCCCAATTTCAGAGGCACCTTCAGTTGTGCCTGAGCCATACACCCGTGGGGACAGACTCCGAGCTTTCCCCCAGACGTCTGTCTCGCACTCCGCTCTGTCACAGCGTCGCACCCAGTCTAGTGCACCCTCCACTGCAGCTGACTCCACAGCCAGGCCCACAGGGCTTGACGCCCTTGGTCTCGCCATCAGTGTAGTCCATCCTAGCTCAACGGTGGGCTATGTGCTTGTTGCTCATGACTTTCTCAGTGACTTGGATGCATCTGCAGCAGGATATGTTGCTGCCTGTTTTGCTGCGAGTCGTCTCCCCTCTCTGGCCTCACTCCTTGCTGAGCCTACCACCGTGCGTCAGGCTAGGGAGTCTGCTGATGCTAAGCTGTGGGAAAAGGCCATGCAGAGGAGCTTAAGGCCTTGAACAAGGATGAGGTGTTCGAACTGGTGGACCTCCCACCTGGCCGTAAAGCCGTCATAGCCCGTTGGGTACTTCGGTGCAAGCTGAAGCCTGACGGCACGATTGACAGATACAAGGCACACCTCACTGCCAAGGGTTTCTCCCAAATCCCGGGTGTTGACTTTGATGAGACCTTTGCTCCAGTCGGTCGCTACACTACCGCCCGGGCTCTCTTGAGCCTGGTTGCCCAGCACGACTGGGAGTTGGAACACATGGATGTTAGCAACGCATTCCTGCACGGTCGCCTTGATGAGGAGATCTACATGGTGCAGCCCCCAGGTTTCACTGATGGCACTAACAAGGTTTGGCGGCTGCGTAAGGTACTGTACGGGCTCAAACAGTCACCACGCTATTGGAACTTGGAGATCTCCTCCACTCTGGAGAGAGGTGGCTACCACCGCAGCTCAGTAGACCTCGCACTATTTCTGAGTGCACCTTCGCAGCCTCTCGTGGCCATTCAAGTCTACGTGGATGATCTCCTCATTGCATCACCCAGTCCAACAGCTGTGCAGTCAGTGAAGACTCTCCTCCAGCCGGTCTACAAGATGAAGGACCTGGGTCCAACTCGTGTGTTTCTTGGCATGGAGCTCGAGAGGGACCGTCAGTGCACGACACTGCATGTGCACCAAGCTGCGTACATTCGCAGCCTGGGGGAGCGCTTCTCTTCATTGCTTGCCGAGACCCCCACAGCATCCACACCGATGACCCTGGCAGGCCAGCGTCTATTGAAGTCGTCTGACCCATCTCAGTTGGGCAACGCTGTCGACGTTACCAATTACCTCAGTGTGATTGGATCACTGATGTACCTCGCCACCACCACCAGAGCCGATGTGGCCTTTTCGGTCAACTTCCGGGCTCAGTTCTCTCAGCAGCCTCGGCAGAAGCACCTCGAGGCTGCACTGCGCATGGTTCACTACGCCTTGTCTACTGCACGTGTCGGCCTGTGTTACAGGTCCCAGCCCTCTGTGGTTGTTGATGGGTACACTGACAATGACTGGGCCCTTGATGCGGATGCACGTAGTCGCACAGGCTACATCTTCCTTGTAGGTGGCACCGCCATTTCATGGAAGAGTGGCAAACAGGGATGCGTGGCACGCAGGTCCTGTGAGGTTGAGTATGTTGCACTCGGCATAGGTACGTGTGAGAGTGTTTGGCTTTCTCGCTTGTTGCACCAGCTTCGCGTGCCCATCCGTTTCATCATTCTCCGCTACGACAACCAGAGCACTAAGACAATTACAGAGCATGATGGCATGCACCACTCTCGCACCAAGCATATCAACATTGAGCATCACTTTGTGCGTGAGCGCATTTCCGTAGGAGATGTTCAGGTTGTCTGGGTCGACACGCGTCAACTGCGTGCAGACTTTCTCACCAAAGCTCTTAGCAGTGGAATGTTCAAGGCTTCTATGCATGCTGTCGGCTTGTTGCACGCTCGTGATCCTCCTGGCTGATGTGTTGTCCTCGTTCCAATCGTCATGAATCCTCGTACGTTGTGTGGGCTGTTCGTCCGTGGGTCATGCGGGAGTGTCAGTGTTTGACACACACGCAAGTGACCTCTTGTCTCCACCCACTCACTCACTCATTCACTGCAGGTGACTGAACACCATTGAAGCCGTGGTCCAAGCAAGGCTGGTCGGGTGCAAAGCAGGAGTGATCCCAGCCATGCTCACGTCCTTCTGTGGTGGAACCATGCCATTCTCAGTGGTTGAGTGTGAGCCACTCGGTGGCTGAAACATGAGAAGTGAAGTGATGCATGCACCGCATATGCTCGTGGTCGATGTGGTTTCTGGAATTATGTTCATGCATGCTGTGCAGGTTGTTTGGTACTTGCCCGGATTTCTGATCCTACGGGGCCACACACTCAGTCGCTCTGAGGTGTGAGAAATCGCGGCGGCGTTTTGCCGACCGGTCAGGTTTGACCCCGGGGTGGCGGCTGGGCCCCACTTTGAGTCACTCGAGTGGGTGGCCCGGTCAAGTGTGGCTAAGACCTCGCTTGCTCGATACTCTCACACTTCTTGTTCTTACGCAACCTCTCAACCAGGTTTCTCACCACTCACGCCCCACCCTAGCCACGGATGTTTCTCTTTCCTAGACTAGTGTGTATGAGAGCTTAAGTCGGCCTCTTGCCGCTGCCTACAAAGGTTGGCTATGCTATCTGGTTTGCCTGGAGAGTGTTATTCTACACGCTCTGCACATCCTCCCTCGCTGCATTCTTTGCCAGATACTGCTGCTCGTAGTCAAGTACGATCGTTATGTTCACCGTTGTTGTTGCGAGGTCTGCAAACTTGGGATCGGTGGAAATGCAACGAAGACTCGTGCAAGGTTGTCAATGGATTGTTAATGTTTCGGCTGCCCCTCCAGGGCCGTTGCGCTCTGATACCAAGTGCCATGTCGAGCAAAATGTGGATGGCTCATAGGGATGAGATACAGAGTAGAAGATTGTTCAAGGATGAGGGACAATGGATTATTTGTATTAAATAGCACATGTACTTCAATGACAACTTTTGAGTGAGTGGATCATATAAGTGCTACCGTACTGCCACATGAGTTCGTGCTTTTAAACAATTCAGGGGTCGCACAAAAATTTAGTTTTTGAGATATTATTGGGTTTGCACACTGTTACAACAAAACATGTATGAACCACACACAAAAGGAGCGAAATTTCAGTGAGCGTGCTCGATATCCCAAAGGGTGTGCATGAAAAACGATGAATATGGGTCGGAGACGTCATTCGCAACTCGTGTCAGGAGCAATCAATCGCACTTTTGAATTCGTCCTCGCGAAAGCTCGAACTGGTCCACGGATAGTTAACAAATAGCACACAAAAAACCCAAAAACTATTGGACTCGCACACGAATACATGAATTCGTTTTTAAAAATATTTGTTTATACACGAATTCATGCGGCAGTAGGGTGTGTAAAGAATAAGAATGAGGCATATGTTGGGTCCTCAATGCTCGGTTGAGCAATGCGTGTGAGGCCATGTCATGCGTGGCTGCTACGAGAAGCTCCACTGAGAAGTCGGGGGACTTCGAGAGTTTCAAGACGCTTCTCTATTAGAGTCTAGTGTCGTCAAGAGGTCAACCAAACAATTTAGAAAAATCAACACATTTCCCGAGTTGGTGTGTTTGTAAGGCTGTGGAAGTTGCCAGGGACTTCTTCAGTAGAACACTCAAGGTCGGGGCAGTTGGCCAGAATTCCCTCGACGAATGGTGTAAGAATCTTGAAGTCGATGTGTGGTGGGCTATGAGTGTATTGACACAAATTCCCATTTGCGGGGTTTAGGGACTCGTTTGCATTAGGGACGTGACACCCACGGTGTGAATGATTTAATGAAAAAAGCAACTGGTTGCAATGCCGATGTCGCATGTGGTACGCTAAGCAAACTTAATTGGTGTTCAGGGATGATATGTAGAGCAAGAGATGGTTTGAGGAATACAGACATTTGGATATTTCGTACAAGTAGTATCTGCACTTGGGTGGATTGTCAAACAAGTCCAGTGCAAACATACAATGGCGATGAACATAGTGAGGCGAACATTAGGTCTTGGACGCTCAAGTCAAGCAACGTGTGCGACGTCGCGTTATGAGCAGTTGCTTTAAGAAACAACCTCGAGAAGTCATGGGGTGTCATGAAATTCAACGCACGGATGTATAGAAGTGTATCTCCCTTGAGAAGTCAACCAGGAAATATGGGAAATCGATATGGATCACATTACTCCCGCTGTCCTATGCAAGAGCTGGTTGAAAGTGTTAGAATCTTAATCTTCCAAAACAAAACACCGAAGACAGGGCACATGGCCAAAATTCCATCCACTGGACAGCGTAACAATCGCAAGGTCCTCTCGTGGTGGACCATGATTGCAAGGATAGAAATGCCCACCCACGGAGTTTTAGCAACCCGTGTACGTCAAGGACGTAACACTCCCCCTGTTTCTAACCGGAAGGCCCCGATCAGTAGCCGTAGGCCAATTACGATGGAGGTAGCCGTCGATCACATGATAGTCGTCTTGGATGTTGTCGTGCGACTTCCAGCTATTATGCGCTATGTCATATCCAAACCACTTGACATAATACTTGGTCGTTTTCCCATGGCGGCGATTTCGAATATGTCTTGGATCACGTTGTCCATGTCCCGGTCCACCTATATAGGAGGCGGTGGAGCGACGTCGCGACGGGGGAATTCTTGCTAGAACCCCGGTAGTTCTAAAGTTGTATGACACGGAAGACCATGCTAGCTGGTAGGCAAAGTCGAGCAACAACACGAGTTTTCAGCTGCTTGATCTCTACTTGCCTAAGCCATTGAGGTACGAGCTGTGCAATGTCTTGTCCATGGAGTTTGGTGTCTGCTAAGTTGAGTAGGACGTGATGTCCAGCATAGCACACTTTCCTCATGTGCTAACAGTCCATTGCTTTCTTCATATTTGCTTGTGTCTTTGCGAAGGATAATGGAGAAGTCCCGTCGGTGAATATCGATTGCGAGAATACTGCTCTCACTTTGGAGTCTTACTGTTGTGGTGAAACATTTGCCGTAAACCACCTCAAACAAAAGTTTACATGCTCCCTGGAAGTCCAAGAGTTGTATGCCAGTATAGCGGTTACAAATTTCTCTGCCTTGTTAGTGCCATGCAATTCACATAACATGCAGAGGAAATGTTTGAGCAATTGATTGGTCCGCTTGGTCTGCCTTTCGATTTGAGGGTAGAACATCACTGATAGCTGGATTTCATTGCCAAAACGAGTAATTGATTTGTGTCAAAAGCGGCTAGTGCATTGGTTGCCTCTATCCCTGATGATGGTAAGCGACACCGTGTTTGGCCATACGATATCATGTAGAAACAACGGTGATCTTCCTTCTACGCCGAAGGTGGTCGTTGTCGAAATGAAGTGCGACATTGTGGAAATTCGACCCATCACCACGAGGGTGGCATCAAAGTCCTCTAGAGTGACAAGTAGTCTTGTTAGGAAGTCCGTGTTGAAGTAGATCCATAGCTCCATCAGAACTAGGAGTGGTTGGATCAGACCGGGTCGTCTCATGCAATCAAATCCTTGTCATTGATAGGGATCGCATGATTTGCAAAATGCTACCACATGAGTCTGCATCCGGTATCACCAATAATACGTTGCCATCTTCTTTAGCATTGTTCTCTGCCATGAAAACCAGAGTGGTCTTGCTATTGCATGGTACTTTGGTGTGTTTCGTGCATGCACGAAGCACGTTGTTGTTGAACATCACTTTGTGCCTGATCTTGTGGAGCGAATGGTTGTTTTTGTCATCTGGGACGGTGTTCACACGTAGAAGGCTGACCTCCTGACTAAGTCACTGGCGCGTGGAGAGTTCACGGTGGCCATCTGGTGTGTCCTGCTTCATTCATTGCATGATAGTTGTTGGTGATGGTATTTCAGAGTATGAATGGAAATCCTGTCCAGCACATGTGTGAGTTGTGCACACATATGGACATGCGTACCTTTGGGTCATCGTGATTGTCCTGACATTTGCCTTCCTTATATAATTGTACAAGTTACTGTGACCACTCGGCTGTATCCATGCTCGTGGAGATCCCTGGTGCTGACCTAGTATCGAATTACCAACAAGTTGGCCACACCCTCCCACAACTGTTAGACAACAGCCAAAGTATTGCGGGTGCTTGTTGGGGTGCTTTGTAGTCTTCTGCAATCGCAACAATCTTCTCAATGGACGGGCTCTCGGGCCCAATTTGCTTGTTTTGCATAGCGTGTCCTTCGATCATTCCCATACATGTGTACGATCTTGCATATTTGGGTTTTCTGATGTTGCGTTTGGATGCATGTACACAACGCTATGGCGGAAACATTGACTTTGGGCCAGTCTTGGGACACACTCACATAGTCTCGTGCGTCTCCCGCCATGTGCCGTGATAAACATTCATGTTGTGTGCTTGTTTGCCATCATTCCTCCCTGCATTCATAAGGCTATCAAACTTTCAGAGACTCCATGTGTCTCCATGGCCCAATCCTTGTTGTTTAGTATACTTGCTCGCTTGCTAGTTTGTCAAGTGACTTGACTGTGTCGCAACGTCAGCGACTCCAATGATATGAAGTTGCATAGAATGTTTTGGATCGTGCATTCCGTTGGCTAGTTTCCTCGTGCAGGACGTGTACGACTGGTCACTGTTGTACCGTCCTCCCACTTAAATTTTCAAGGATAACAACTCAAACTATTTCCGGACTCAGGAATATACCACTTATGTCTTGCTCCGTAACGTTTGGAAACCAGGTTATCCTTGTAATTCAAAAAGGCATAATGAAAACCCATGGTATATATGGTTCTCCATGCGATTCCGCCCGACCACCTA
The DNA here is from genome assembly GCA_023375785.1 of Penium margaritaceum. Taxonomy (NCBI): domain Eukaryota; kingdom Viridiplantae; phylum Streptophyta; class Zygnematophyceae; order Desmidiales; family Peniaceae; genus Penium; species Penium margaritaceum. The sequence goes on along the minus strand of SZWC01015552.1, from coordinate 19,742 downwards.
GGAACACCCCCCGCGGGCGCAAAACACGCTCAGACGTCAATGACGTCCAAGCTTCAACGAGTCGTCGATTTACTCGCCCGACGTCGAGCGATCAAAGTCGGTATCCCAGCCGGCCCCGACCGCTTCACTTGATGTAAAACCGTGTCCGCGGACAGTCTGGTCCTGAGAAACTGACAGGAAACTTCATAACCTTGCTGTCGTTGACGTGGCGACACTGTCCAGTCAGTTGGCGCACTAGCAAGCAAGCAGGTGCAAGAAACAACAATAGCCATGTTAAGGAGACACGCAAAGTCTCGTAAGCTCCAATGGATTAGTAATGCAGAGAGAGTTAACAAACGACAGGTCCACACTATAAATCCCCCCCATGGCGCACGGCGGGTGTTGCTCGCGGCAATGCAAGGTGTATCCTAAAAGTGGCCCAAAAACACTGGTTTGGCTGTAACTCTGCGCGGACAAGCCAGAACGCTACGTCGTATGGACCTAGACATGTCGAATCTTGAGCCGGACACTACGACTAGTTACATGCATGCATCCAGCATCAGATGGTGGACACACAATGCAAAACATGCAAATTGGGCCGAGAGCCAGTCCACCGATAAATCCATGCAGGTTGTAGAAAAACTTCAGAAGGTATCAAACAGCATCCAGGACTCGGGCGGTTGTCGGCCAGCTCCAAGTAGGTGGTCCATCACCAGACGACGCACCGGCGCCACTTGGGTCCGCATCGAGGATCTGCACGGGCATGGACACAGCCGAGTGGTGGCATTGAACTGCAGAGGTCGACGTGAACGTCACAGATCACAACAGGTCCACGTTGAAGTTTTGTGGGCGTGTACACACTTTCCCCAATTATAAGACGACACAAGATTAGTCCCCGACTGTTGGAAATAGACCAAGAAAACACCCCCGGGAGAACACTCGCAAATAAAAGCGGTAGTATCGTATGTTCGCCACAATGTGTTCTATGATGTTTTATCAACGAAGTATCCCTCCTCCCCCCCGTTGCTCTTACGTGACGGTGTGGGGAGTTGTGCTTTCAATCATAAGAGAGGAGGGCTGTTGTGTGATTTGCTGTCAACACATATTGACCCAGGGACCGACTTCATTTTGTTTTGCCACCAATCGAGCGTTGGTTTTTTTTTTATTGCGGTGGTTTCACATTAATAACTGTCAGATTGAAATGAATTCCATCACATGATGTAACCTTGACTTGATGTTTGACTGTTGAAGGTTATGTGGAAGAACACCGCATGTTTTACAGGTTTCGACAGGTTTTGGCATGTTTTGACGTTCATGCCACTATCTCAAACTGAAATCCCTTTATGCGTGTGTATGGATGGAACACCCATAATTGTATCCAGAATTTCTAGTACTCAACATGTTGTTTGATTGTGGTTGCGACTGTCTAGTTGTTTCAATAGGGTAAGATGCCAACTTCTTATCCTCTCGATGATCCCTCATGACTTCTTATCCTCTCGATGACCCCCCATGTCACCCCCATGACCCACAGCCGCACTGCACACTGACTGGGACAAGTACACCAACAACGTCACAAGGAGTGCCACACGATTGTACACGAATGCACGATACAACAACTCAGCCCGGCGCATCACGAACGCATGACAGACCGACGGCATGCACTGCTGCCTTGAAGACGTTACTGCTCAGTGCCTTTGTGAGAAAGTCAGCGCGCTGCTGTCTGGTGTCAACCCACACGATCTGGACATCTCCTGCAGCGACACGCTCACGCACAAAATGATGCTCAACATTGATATGTTTGGTGCGAGTGTGATGCATGCCGTCGTGCTCAGCAATCACTTTTGTGCTTTGATTATCACAACGCAGTGTGATGCAACGAATGGGGACGCGCAACTGTTGCAACAGCCTACACAGCCAAACACTCTCACACGTGCCTGCGCCAAGAGCAACATACTCCGCCTCACTGGAGCTCCGCGCAACACAGTCTTGCTTACCACTTTTCCACGAGATCGATGTCCCCCCAACAAGGAAGATGTACCCCGTGCGACTGCGAGCATCCACATGATGTGCCCAGTCGCTGTCAGTGTATCTATCCACGACCACGGACGACTGTGCACGATAGCAGAGCCCAACTCGGGCCGTGGAGAGCGCATACCTGACAACACGCAGAGCGGCCTCCATGTGACACGACCTGGGGCACTGAGAGAACTGCGCCAGAAAATTGACAGCCAAGGCGACGTCAGCTCGTGTAGTGGTAGCCAAGTACATCAGAGAGCCTATCACTGGTAGATTCTCAGTGACATCGGCTGGCTCCCCCAGCTTTGACACATCCAGTGTCTTCAACAAGCGCTATCCTGCGGGAGTCATTGGTGTGGACGCACTCGGCACAGACGCAAGGATGGGAGAGAAGCGCTCCCCCAGGCTCCTGACATAAGCAGCCTGGTGAACGTGGAGGACGCGACAAGCGCAGTTATGATCGATCTCCATGCGCAGGAAGACACGAGCCGGACAAAGGTCTTTCATCTTGTATGCGGACTGCAACAAAGACTTTACAGACGCAACCGTCTCTTGGCTTGGGGACGCGATCAGCAAGTCATCGACATACACAAGGATGGCAGCGAACGGTGCCGACACCGGGGTGACAAAGAGCGCAGGATCTACCGTGCTCCGACGGTACCCACCCTTCTCCAGGGTGGAGGTAATCTCCTGGTTCCAGCACCTAGGAGACTGTTTAAGGCCGTAGTGGAGGTAGCGGACAGGAGAGGACTAGAGGGTGTCGCAAAGGAGTGCGTAGGTGAGACAGACTCAGAGGAGGTAGGAGACTGAGTACGGGAAACCGGGGCACTGGGTGACAAGGCCTGAAAAGGCACTGTGTCGGACGCCTGGGGACGCGACGAGGGGACAGGCCGCACAGGAGGAACAGCAGCATGGACTGTAGGAGCGGGAGAAACCGCAGGACCGACCTCCTCCCGCCACCGAGAGAGCGGGAACAGGGCATCAGGGGGAGAAGGACGACGCAAACCACGAAGAAAGAGTGACTCGAAGAACAAAGCGTCGCACGACTCGACAACCCGTTGGCGCTCTGGATCCCAGAAGCGCCAGGCCTTGGACTGCGCAGAAACGCCCAGAAAGGGACACAGGCGGCCGTGCGGGGAGAGTTTGCCCTCGCGAAGGTCCTCTGGGAGCCAGACGGATGCAATGCTACCCCAGACACGAGCGAGACGGAGGTCGGCACGAGTGCCTTACCAACGCTCAAAAGGGGTGACCGTGCGGGGAAGGGAACCGTGGGGAACACGGTTCCAGACCCAGGTCATGTAAGTCATCGCTTCGAAGGCAAAGAGGGGGGGAAGACCAGACTCAGACAAGAGAGTGCGAGCACCATCAGCTAGAGTCCGATTCCAACGTACAGAGACCCCGTTCTGTTGGGGTGTGTAGGGAGCGGAAGTCTCCAGACACACACCCTTGGACTCGATGAAGCGGGCCGTGGGTCTGAGGAATTCACCACCACGGTCACTGCGAAAGACACGCAGGGACCGTTGATACGACCGTTCAGCCTGGAGAAGCCATGACTCAAGAACCGGACACACATCGCTTTTCTGACGAAGGGAGAAAATCCAACAAAAATGAGAGAAATCATCCGTCAAGCACAGAACATACCGCCCAGCACCCCCGAGGAAGTCATTGGGAAGGGGACCCATGACGTCAGCGTGGACCAGATCAAGGGGGTGAGACGATTGGGACTCAAAGGAGGCAAAGGGAGAGCGATGCATCGTGCCCTGAGCACAGGCTAGACAGTCAGAGGGGCACGGCGGCGGGAAAGTGGACGGAGAGAGACCAAGAGTGGGCTGAAGGCGAAGCATGCTGGTGATGGCATCAGTGTGCACATGGCCAAGGTGACGATGCAAGAGTTGAACATAGTCAGGGGAGAGAGATGGAGCAACATGGGCAAGAGAGGAGCCAACAGAGGAGGCAGAGGGGACAACCAAGGGCACACGGTAAAGCTTGTGACACTTGACACCCTCTAGGACAACACGGCCAGTTGGACGGAGACGAACAGTACCCACGCCCTGACTGGCGGAGAAGTCCATGCCTTGATCATCTAGGGAGGTCACCGACANGAAAGTGGACGGAGAGAGACCAAGAGCGGGCTGAAGGCGAAGCATGCTGGTGATGGCATCAGTGTGCACATGGCCAAGGCGACGATGCAAGAGTTGAACATAGTCAGGGGAGAGAGATGGAGCAACATGGGCAAGAGAGGAGCCAACAGAGGAGGCAGAGGGGACAACCAAGGGCACACGGTAAAGCTTGTGACACTTGACACCCTCTAGGACAACACGGCCAGTTGGACGGAGACGAACAGTACCCACGCCCTGACTGGCGGAGAAGTCCATGCCTTGATCATCTAGGGAGGTCACCGACAGTAGACTGAGCTCCAAGGAGGGCACGTATAGTACGTCGGGCAAGAGCAGCACACCACTGGGTCCAACGAAGAGGACAAGACCCACACCCTGAACGGGGAGCAACTGGCCGGACCCAGTGCGCACAAACCGAACGGGACCAACAGGACCCAACGAGACAAAGTAGGCGCGATCGGAGGTCATGTGGTGGGTGGCTCCCGAGTCAAGGACCCAAAAGCCACCTGCGACGCAAGCACGGGGAAGGACACCACACGTGGCAACGGTACCAATAGGGGGGGAGGACGAGTCACATGCGGCGAGACGGCGCCGAAGAACGAAGGATTGCCAAGTTTCTATCCACGGAATAGACGCAAACGGAGACGCAAGAACGTGACCGGGGGGTCCCCACGAAGAACAAAGTCAGTCTGACAGGAGGGACCTCTAGCCAAAGTAGTCACAATCTCACCTCCCTGATCGCGATGGTGGAGACGTTGCAGAAGGGACTGCTCCAGCTCTCGCTCGCCATCAACATACGGTGCTGACGACGGAGCAGGTGACCCGGAGGGAGAAGGAAGCCACGCAGGAGCGAAGTAGGCAGAAGAGGGCGGTCCGGTGTAGGCGGGCACGCCGTACGGTGACGGCCAACCCCAGGGATACAGCGCCGGCGGAGGTGTAGAGAGGACGCCAGCAGCGGAGTACGCCTGAGTAGGGGAAGAACTCGCCGACCGGGACGACGTACTGGAGATGGAGCCTGAGCTGGATCTGGCTATGGAAGAGGAGGCGGAGCTGCTGGAGCGCGCCCAGTGGGCGCGCATGGCCCGTGCCAGGTGAAGGTCATTAGGCAGTTCTGGGCACTTCCGAGCAGAGTGCTCGGAAGACCCACAGTTCCAACAGACCACCTCGCCAGGAACACGAGAGGAGACGGCGTCAGCTAGCTTCCCCTTGCCGCGACCCTTTCCCTGGCCGCGTCCACGGCCCCGAGAGGCAAGGGCTGTAGCCGTGGAGGCGGACGTGGGGACAGAGGCGGCACTGGAGGAAGAGGAGGAGGAGGAGGATGAGAAGGCTATGGTGACGGCTGCAACTCTTGCGACAGCGGAGCAATGCAAATGCTTGTTCTGTAGACTTGTCCACCAGGCAGCCAGGCGCTCAGCGGTGAAGTCCCAGAGGGCGCCGACATCAGGTGGGGACTTTGGAGGCACAGGCTGAGACGCAAGACGCTACATCACATCTGGGGTGTCGTCGCGAAGGATATCAAACAACTCGGGAATCAACCCATTGACCATGGTCAGCACTGCTGAAAGCTGCCCTTGGGCAGCATCACCAAGCTCATGAAGCAGTTTAAGCCCGCGCGCCCAGTACGCATCCGCCGATTCATCCACACGCATAAGAAGCGTGTTGAACTGCACGGTGAGTGCGCTCTGAGCTGCCTGGCCGGTGATGGTGGCACGGCGGCGAAGCATCGTGTATGCACCAACGGGGTCAGCAAGCCGCTGAGCTGCAGGGTCAGCATTGTATGTGCCAACATCATCGACAAGCGTTTTGGGCGCAGCAGCGATGAGGGCACGGACTGCACGGGCGGACTCATCAGCGACTGGCATAAAGGGTGCGACCGTGGGAAAATAGTATTCCCACAGGCGTTCTCCCTGGGCCCAGGTGCTAAAGCGCGTTTCCCAGGAGGAGAAGGCAAGACCGGCAGCCAGGACAGGAGGTTGGGAGAAAAGGTCATGCTGACGTGGTGGAGCGGCGGAGGCGGCAACAGGGGTGTTGTTCGCAGGTGGGATGGCAGCGGTGCTCTGAGCGGACTCAGAAGAGGAGGCACTAGTGGGAGAGCCAACAAGGGAGAGGGATGCAGCAGGAAGACGCTGAAGCACGATGGCAGCGACTTCATCAGCAAAGGCGGCACGGTTGTCATTTCCGACCTTGAGGCGATCTTCTGCCTCGTGCTGAGTCTCGCGAGCGAGGTTCGACTAACACTGCAGATTGGCAATGACAGACTCATCGTCACCAGGCATGGTGATGACTGTGGGACTCTGCTGGACAAATTTCGGCAGAGTTTCACCCGCCCCAGTGGGCGTGGAAAAATGGGTTTGTCTTCTGCACGTAAAGTAGGTGCTGCAGCACAACCCACCCCAGGTCAGACACAACAAACCACTTCAGAGGGAGAAGAGACACCAGACAGGCAGCAAGAGGGGCAACTAGAGAGGCAACTCACGAGGCTGCGGACGGTGGAACACTGCGGAGACGGGAGAGGAGTGGAGGTACAGCAGTGGTGAAAGCTGCAGCCAAGCTGGACACGGTTGCAACAGCAGATACGGCAAGGGCGAGAAGACCCGCAACACAAGCAACACTGAGTGTGGTGATGAGTGCGAATGCGGAGACAAGAGTGGTGGCAATGCTGGAGATGGTCGACGAAGACTAGGTTGGAGATGCCACGGCAGGCGTAGTTGAGGTGCGGATCGAGGACGCGACAGTGGCGATGGCAGATGCTGCGTATGCTGTAGCTGATGCAATGGATGCTGCGGCTGCTCCAATCTGCGTGCCTATGTCTGTCGCGGCTACAGCAATGGGACCAGCGACCACTGCTATCTCATTGTAGGCTTCAGTGGCCCTGCCAACATATGTGGTGGCCGGAGCACGAGCGGCCCGTGCTGCTGCTGCAAAAGTAGCGGCGGTCGCGGCTGCGGCGTCGATCACGACAGCAGCTGCGTGCGTAAGCGAGGATGAGAGGGCAGTGGCGTCCGCCACAAACGCCGCGTAAAGCTGAAAGAAGGAGACGGGCTCAGCAGCGGGGGAAGCCGGGGGGGGGGTACGCTTACCAAAGAGTGGTACGACGTTCCCTCGGGTTGAGAAGGTGGAGAGCCGGCGATGGTGTGACCCCCCCCACCACGACTCGAGCGAGAGCGCGAGCGTGAGTGGCGGCGTGCTACACGTTCCTCGTAGTAGTGACCAGGCGGCAGCAAGCCGGAAGTGTTGTGGGACGCCAGTATGCTGGGCTGTGCCACCAATGTGGCGCTGCCGTGTGGGCTGGCGTTGGACGATCAAGACGACGGTGAAAGGGCGATGGTGGAAATGGCGTGACGAGCTGCTGAGCTAAAGTTGCTGCTGCTGAGCTGCTGCTGCTGAGCTGCTGCTACTGAGCTGCTGCTGTTGTTGCTGAGCTGTTGTTGCTGAACTGTTGAGCTAGAGCTGCTGCTTCGCTACTGCTGAGCTGCTGCTGAGCTACTACTGAGCTGCTGCTGAGCCGCTGCTGAGCTGCAGCTGAGCAGTTACTGCTGAGTTGCTGCTTAGCTGCTGCTGAGCTGCTGCTGATGAGCTGTTGCTGGGTTGCTGCTGCTGAGCTGCTGAGCTAGAGTTGTTACTACGGAGCTGCTGCTGAGCTGCTACTACTGAGCTACTGAGCTAGAGCTGCTGCTGAGCTGCTACTATTGAGCTGCTGCTGAGTTGCTGAGCTAGAGCTGCTGCTGCTGAGCTACTGAGGTAGAGCTGCTGCTGCTGAGCTGCTACGGGACTGCTGTTGCTGAGCTGCTACTGCTAAGCCGTTGTTCACGTTGCAGCTGCTGCACATGCTGCTCTTCAGCCTAGGAGACGTCGACGGACCTCCCACGCTGCCGAAAATTTTCGGTAGCGTTTTCCCCGCCCCAGTGGGCGTGGGAAATCTAGGAAGGCCGTGGGAACACCTGTGGGTACCTGATCCAACCCCAGCCAACCCAGGAATAGAGGGGAGCCCAACCAGCAAGGGGAGGGGAAGACCAAAAGAGCCCGGACGGCAGAGTGCCGTCACCCGCCGCTGTTGCAAATGAGCTGGCGGTCCGCTGCTGCTGATGCTACAGCAGTCAGGTGCTGCTGTGCTATCAGCTATAGCTGCGCTGCTGTAGTGTCACCTCTGCTGTAGCTCTGCTCATGCACTCTTGAGCTGCCTTAGGTGCAGAGGCCGTCCGCTGGGAGATACGGTTGCCACTTGACGTGCACCGAGATGGCAGCGGGGTTGGCAATCTCCGTAGAGGTGACGGCTGAGGGCTGATGCCTCTCGCTAGTGCCGTGGAGTGAGGAAGGTGTTGCGCAGTTCGTGACGGCGGGGTGGAAATGCGACGCCAAGAGTGGCAGTCGCGGGTTTGGCCCAGAATACGTGGACGACAGGTCGATCTGCCGCCCGTCTTCCACGTAGGCAGCTCTGATACCAGTAAGAAGTAGGACCTGATTGCTACGATGGCTTGCAAGGCACAAGATGCAAGGTGCAAGTTAGGCCATGGAGAGCTTATGTGGAAGAGTTTTGCAAGAGAGCAAAAACGTATGTAAAGAATGAAGCGAGAGAGAGAGAGAGAGAGAGAGAGAGAGAGAGAGAGAGAGAGAGAGAGAGAGAGAGAGAGAGAGAGAGAGAGAGAGAGAGAGAGAGAGAGAGAGAGAGAGAGAGAGAGAGAGAGAGAGAGAGAGAGAGAGAGAGAGAGAGAGAGAGAGAGAGAGAGAGAGAGAGAGAGAGAGAGAGAGAGAGAGAGAGAGAGAGAGAGAGAGAGAGAGAGAGAGAGAGAGAGAGAGAGTTAGGACAGCAGTCACGGGCCACCGTAGTGGTGCCCGTCGGGAGCGAGCGAGCGAGCGAGCAGTGAGCGCGCTTTCGCTCGCTCCCGGGCGAGCTCGTGGCTCGAACCACCACCTGCTCTTGGGTTATTGCCTAGGGCCCACAGGAGCAACTTGGGTAACTGTCCTAAACACTTGACAAAACTAGCTTGAGTCGACGACCCAAATATGTCCATGCTAAACAGGCACATCAAGATCAGTGTCAGCAGCTTGCAAGGCGAAAGAATACGCCGACGGTCCAGCTCGAAGTGCAGTCTCTTCTCTGGTCAATCACCTGCACAGGTGTGGTGGTGTGCAGCAAGGCCAGAGGTCACCACGTCGAGACTTACACATAAACCAACACATGCCACTATCTCAAACTGAAATCCCTTTATGCGTGTGTATAAATGGAACACCCATAATTGTATCAAGAATTTCTAGTACTCAATATGTTGTTTGATTGTGGTTGCGACTGTCTAGTTGTTTTAATAGGGTTAGATGCCAACTTCTTATCCTCTCGAATTTGAATTTTAAAGCTCGTCTGAATGATTTATAGGCGCTGATATGGACGTAGAACCATCTTCAAGATGCGGTGGAGAAAGGTCCATACGGCGCTAAATGAGTAATAACTCCTATAAGCTCTTCAGCACAGATTGGACCATGCATTGCATCTTTGGATGAAAGAAGGGGTTGAGTTTTTCCCTTATTATAATGTACTGCACCAATGATTGGATGTTATCGAATTGGCTGTTTGATAGCCACATGAATGAATTTCCACATGTGGGTTTTCCACACAAATGCAAACCGGGAACGTCTGTTACACACAAATACAAAATTCTCGAACCCCAGATCGAAACTCCCAAGACCATGTTGTTTGAAAAACCGAACTTCAAACTTCGAAGTCGCTCGAGGTCTGCCTGATGCCCTGCTCCGTGGCTTGCCGAGCCAACAGGTTCGGCAAGCACGTCGAACGGGCGAAAGGTCGACGGACGCACTTTTTCGTGGTGTTGCTGCTCTCGCATCCCTCGGCGGAGAGGGCAGAGCGAAGGCTCGACAGGAAAAAAAGCAGTCGGCCGAAATTTCAGCTCCACTTCAACATAAGGGAAGGTTACGCAGCCGCACCAAGAACTAGAGTTAGGGACCGAAAGTCACTTTTGAAACATTAAAAGTCTCAATTACGAAATTAAAACAAATCCAAACCCATTCTTTGACCGTTGGCTGAACGGCCAGGCACGTCGTGACTCGGCTGCTACTGCGACGCTGGGCGGCCACGCTCGCCGTCATTCTCGAGCTTGCCGCTGTGAATGCTGAGGGGGGCTTCTGCTGAGGGGGGCCTCTGCTGAGAGGGGCCATTCCATCCGGCGGCCCAAGGCACTCTTCCACTGGGCCGCTGAGTAGGAGCGATGGAGATGGCAGGCGATGCAGAGCTCACGTCGCCAGATCGGCTGCTGCTGGACAACGTGGCGGGCCAGGTAAGGAAGTGCGGAAACGAAGAGAAACTGCATTGCAGGCCTGTCTCTGAAGCCAATGTAGGGAGCAGGTGCCGCAACTGGCCACGTAGACGACAGGTGGACCGCTCCAAGGGCATGGTGCCGTACGTCCATACGTGCTATGTCCGTGGAAAGAATCCTCCTCTCCCTCTATTGACTCCACTCCCTCTTCGTCATCCGTCGGCGAGGACGGAGAATTGGGCAGATTTTCGTTGCCGTGTGCAAGCTGCCGAGCGGGCGCAAGGAACTCGCGACAGGCAATGACGTCCTGGCTGCAGCATGTGTACTTCTCTGCAAGGAGCGCCCGTGGTTCTCGTGCCCGCCTTTGGCGATAGCTGCGTTCAAGTGTCTCCCCGGCTGTTCCGGAGAATCTTTCTTTCTGCCCTGGCCGCTGGCCTCCACCTATCGCCGGCCGTCAGATATCTTTCAAGAACAGCGGACGCGTAGGTGGGCAACTGGTCGTTCGGAAGCAGTAGGGGTGACTGGGGGTTTCAGGAGCTCGATCCGCCGACGCCATGTGGATGCCGCAGCCTTAGGGCGGGCTGCGAGGGACTCCACTGGAGCTGCTGCAGCACGAATGCTGCATGTGCGTGCTCTAGATTGACGTTGGAACAGTGTGGCGGGATTGCCCCGCTCGCAGCATGGTTCGCGGACGATACGACCCTCCACTGTGCAACGAAGCAGACTTCTTCGTACAGACTGGGCGGGTCTGTACTTGTCGACTTTTCGTTTTGCTCTATGGTTCATTTTTCTGCAGACCACAGAGCGTCAAGTGAAACCAACATCACATGTGGCTGTTCTGCGTGGAATTATTCGCACTTTCTTTGTCACATACAAACAATTGCAGGTTTGCCCGTGTTCTGCATAATCGTTCCCACATTCTTTCTCACACAAATAGTGCGCCTGGGCTTGCTGGTGGCGATGGTCGTTGTGTATCAGATTTCTCCATTTGCAAAGTTTGTGGACGCGCTATCGCCGATCCAGCCCTCGCGTGCAGCGTCGCTGCGCGGTGTGGCCTCACAGCACCAGGCGGAGATATCGCCGTCCCAGCTGCTAACCTCGCCACCTCTGGGCGGTGGTGATGCCAGTTCTTTCTTCCGCTCTCCTGTGCACTCGCGCAGCCGCCAGCACCGCCTCAAACGGTAAGTCACCTCTGCATGTGCTCTGGCCTGGCCCTCTCGTCCTGCCCCAGCCCTCTGCATCACACCACATGAGCTTGTCCTGCCATTGCAAGATTGCTTGCCTCCTCTTTCTTACCGCTTGACTACTGTGTGTACTGCTGCCTGTTGTTCTGAGGGGTGCAGCACTCCTCGGCGAGCACTCCCAGGGCCAGATGGAGCAACGTGTGGCTCTGGTGGAGGAGGAGAGGGGCACACGCCGTCCCGCCTTGGGGATGTCAACGCCCTCCTTTCGCCAGAGCCAGATTCTCCAAACGGAATGGCAAGCGGACGACAGGGGGGATGCTCGGCAAGGGGGGCGTTGGGGCGGGAGGCTGAGTCGGGCGACGAGGATGGACGAGGGGGGGAGTACGAGGGGGAGGGCCAAGGTTCGGCGAGGGGTCGATCCCAGCAGCAGATTCTGAACGGGCCTATCACAGCTCCTGTTCCGAGGGGTTTCAGGTCACCCCTTGGACGAAACCGTAGCAAGAGCCGTGCACTGCCAAAGGTGCAGGTGTCGGGGAGTGAGGGCGAGCTCAGGCAGAAGGATACAGCCAGGGGCATTCAGGCGGCCGTGGGTGTCGTGGCAAGGGCGGTTCGCGAGGGGGCATCTCACATGGGAGTGGGGGCAGCAGGGATGGAGGACGACGAGGCGGTAGCGGCGGCCTTGCAGAGTTGGGATAAGAGCGGCGGCTCGCCTGTGTCGCTGCTGCATGAGGATGGGGGGAGGGGGGTGGGCATGCATGGCAGCCCTGGCGGTGCACCTGGGCTGGGTGGGTGCAGCGGCAGACTGGGCCGGCGGGCGGTGGAGCGCAAGCTCTTCTGTGGAGGTGAAGGTGGGGAGGAGGAAGGCCATGGGGGTGTTCTGGCTGGTGCTGCAAGACAGCGGCTGATGCCTGACGACAATGGCGGTGTGGACAGGGCTGGGGTGGCAGATTCAGGTGGGTTGAGGAGGAGTGTTAGGAAGGCAGGCACCAAGGGTGCGCTGGTTTTGGATGACGGAGCTGGAGTGAACGACAGGGAAGGAGGAACAAGGCCGCACGACAGACGTGTAGCAGTGCGTGCGACGTTGAGCGTGGTGTGTGGAAGCGACGACGAATCCGACCGGAACCATGCACAAGTGGTGACTCAGCATCCTGCAAGAGAGTCCGGGCATGAGTCGTTCGTAGATGTCGACATCGTTGGCGGTGATGCCGAGGAGAAAGCGTCTGCTATCTATGGCCCATCCGGACAAGCGCACTCCAGCAGGTTTTCAGATACCTCCTACCTCGATGATGCCACAAGAAAAGGACCGAGTGTTGCGCCACCTCACCACCAGGGGCATGCATCGTCCAACGCCGGTGCTCCTCCTGGTGTAGTGTCCGTACATGCCTGTGGTGGAACAGGAGTGGGGCACCCAGGATCAGCCCACCCCTGTGCAAGCCAGCACAAAGGCAAGGGTTATGCGGTTGCCATGCAGCAGAGCAGTGCAGGGTGCGCGATGCAAATGCCGGCTGGCCTCACACCGCCTCGCAAGCGCCACCATCTGCTGCGCCTCAGTCAAGGGACGTGGCACGCCGAGGGTGGGCTTGCAGAAGAGAAGGGGACTGCTGCTGCTGCTGCTGCTGCTGCTGCCTCGACCTTTCCTGACAATGAGCACCGCAACCATGACCGCTTCGTGCAGCCCAGCCAGTGGTCTGCATCTGCCGACATTGGTGGCAGTACGGGCCACACGGGGGCAACGGAGGCGAAGGCTGATGTTCAGGCTTCAGGCAAACACCGCCCGAGGCATGGCATCGGCACTCCATGTGAGAACACACCTGCTCGACTGCTGACAGCACGGCCAGTCCGTGAGGACGGCGACGACCGTTTGACGGCGCAGGAGGAGCTGGACGACGACGAGGTGCGCAGTGGGAGCGGTGACAGGCCGGGCTCGAGCGGGCCAGAGCAGGGAGTGGGCGGCACGAGCAGCCATGCAGCTGTCTACCCCGCTGATGCGCTGGTGAAGCAGGACGCAAGCCATGGCAACCCACACGAGAGCTGGGGGGGATCGCCGGCGCACGACAAGCTGCAGGCTGGTGTGGCCAGGGGCCGTCGCTTGTGGGTGGCTGGGCGCCTGGTGGAGGCTGAGGGGGCAAGTCACATGCAAGAAAGCTCGGGACAGCAGCAGCATCAGTGGTGGCAACAGCAGCAGCAGCAGCAGCAGCCGGGCACTGAAGTGGGTGAGAGGGAGGGAGAGCAGAAGGGCCCGTGGCTGGCTGAAGAGGACGTGTCCGTTGGAGACCATGTGGTGGGCGGCCACTCCACCAGCTGGGTAAGCGCTCTGTCTGTTGCCTGTAGCCTTGGAATCTGAAGGGCTGGACAGATGGAGTGTTTGAGTTGCTATGGTGTGAGGGTGGCTGTGGTGGTCAGAAAGGAAGGGTTGCAGAGAGTAAGCTGCAGTTGTACGAGAGTGGGTTGATTTGGCTAGCAATGCATGAGGTGTGCTGTTGTGTCCTGTATGGCCGGAGACCCAACTGTTTGCACATGTATTGTTGTACTGTGTTGTGTTGTACTGTGTTGCGTTGTACTGTGTTGTGTTGTACTGTGTTGTGTTGTACTGTGTTGTGTTGTACTGTGTTGCGTTGTACTGTGTTGTGTTGTACTGTGTTGTGTTGTACTGTGTTGCGTTGTACTGTGTTGCGTTGTACTGTGTTGTGTTGTACTGTGTTGCGTTGTACCGTGTTGTGTTGTACTGTGTTGCGTTGTACTGTGTTGTGTTGTACTGTGTTGCGTTGTACTGTGTTGCGTTGTACTGTGTTGTGTTTTGCTGTGTTGCATTGTACTGTGTTGTGTTCTACTGTGTTGTGTTCTATTGTGTTGCATTTTACTGTGTTGCGTCGTACTGTGTTGCGTTGTACTGTGTTGCGTTGTACTGTGTTGCATTGTACTGTGTTGTGTTGTACTGTGTTGCGTTGTACTGTGTTGTGTTGTACTGTGTTGCGTTGTACTGTGTTGCGTTGTACTGTGTTGCATTGTACTGTGTTGCGTTGTACTGTGTTGCATTGTACTGTGTTGCGTTGTCCTGTGTTGCGTTGTACTGTGTTGCGTCGTCCTGTGTTCTACTGCTGCAGCTGTTTGGGAGAATCAGTTCACATCAACCAGTGCACTGTGATGTCTCCTCTCCCGTGTTGTGCTGCGCTGCATTGTCTTGGGTTGGGTTATGTTCTTGCAGCATACACAAGAGTGGTTGGACAGGCGCTACTCATCAACGTACAAACCAAGCCCACAATTGCCTCGAACTGGACCCCACCTTGGGCCAGGTGAACAGCATCAGCAGCCACACCAGCAGCTGCAGCAGCACGAGGACAAGCAGGAGCAAGTCGTGTCGTGGGGGGCTCCGCCGGCTCCAGAGGCTGCAGGCCAACCTGTTGGCGGTGCTGGCGCTGGTGCCACCGGCGGCCTGCCACGCAGCCGACTAAAACAGCCCCTCCGGGTGCAGCGCAAGCAGCATCAGGCTTTGGAGGAATGGGCAGGTGGAGGTGGTGCCTCTGTGCAGAGCCCTTGCGCAGACCATCAGGGTGGCCCGCTGCCACCAGCACCCGCTGCGGCAGCAGTACCAGCGCCTGCTCGAGTTCCATTGCAACAGCAGCAGAGTCACCATCACCGACCCACTGCAGAGCAGCCTTCTTATCACCCCACGCAGCAGCAGCAGGAGCAGCAGCAGCAGCAGCAGCAGCAGCAGCAGCAGCAGCAGCAGCCATTGTATGCTCTAGACATGCAGAAGGTGGAGCGTGAGAGCACGGGCACTCACTCGGAGGCAGTTAGTGACGAGGGTTCGTTCATCATCCAGGGCAGCAGCTCAAAGAGGTTTGTGCACATGCTGCCAGTCCTCTCCACAGCTGCTGCTGCGCGTGCCCGTGCTCACCGTCGAAGAAAAGATGTGTTGGCAGCTGGTCATGGCTTGTCTTTGCCACATTGTTTTTTGTGGTGCAGATTCAAGCAGTCATCTGTATTCCACTGTGATGGAGGTGCTGTGGAGATCAAGTTCATGGCAAGGTCGTCTGGAGTCTGTGTGTTCTCATGTTTAGCTGCTAATCTGTCCATGGTCACACGTATGCTGCTTATGCTCATGCGTCTCATGCGCATCCTGCTCTGTTGCCGTGGCGTGTGTGTGTGTGTGGCTAACGGCGGTGCAGGCGACTTCCGGAGGTTGTACCAGCGTCAGAGGGGTGCAAGCGCTGCAGCTGCAAGAAGTCTCAGTGCCTCAAACTGTAAGCAACTGCGTGTGCTGTGGTGCATCGTGTGCGGCTGGTGGGTGAGGATGTTGAAGCTGGCCTCACACTGGGGTGTGGTCAGACTTGGAATGGCTCCACCACTGGCACCCAATTGCTTTTCCTGTGTTTTCTCCCGCACATAGCGCTGCCTATGCACCGGACTTTCCTGTCTCTCTTCCTTCTGTTCAGAGGCGCTGTAGCACAGCATGCATGCCGATTGGGCTTGGTGCCATCGTTACCCTCCTTACTCGAGTGTGTGTGTATGCTGTCTGCTCGTGACTGTTCGTGTCTTGCCTGCCATGCAGCTACTGCGAGTGCTTCCGTGCGAACATTTACTGCGGCGACGCGTGCCGCTGCAACGAGTGCCGCAATCTGCCCATCTACGCTGACCTGGTGCAAGCCACCCGTGCTGCCATCGAGGCGCGCAACCCCTCCGCCTTCCAGCCCAAGATTGTGGGCCGCCCTGCCCCTTCTGCTGCGGCTGCAGCACCACACGCGCCCACCACAACGGTGCTGGTGCCAGCCACACATGCAGGGGCGGTGCCAAGTATGGAACGCAGTGAGGCTCAGGCTCAGGCTCAGGCTCAGGCTCAGGCTCAGGCTCCTGTGCACGTGCACGGTCAACGTGAGCACAAGAGCACCACGGTTCCACGGAGTAAGGTGTGTGGCGGCTACACGAGCTGGTTCTGCCTTCCCTTGTGATGGTGGAACCTGGCCAAGTACTGTCCATACCAAGGGTTTTCCCACACGCTGGAGAAAGTTTGTTCACAGAAAATCTGCACAAGTCCGTACACTGTGCACTGGTGCCTGCCTATGCCACACAAGACCTGGGTAGCCATCCACCTGATTGAATCAGGAATGTCAGGTTTTTGTCCTCCCATCTGGAGCTAGAGTGTGTGTCTTGCTGTGGTGCGCCTGCACAGGTTCAAGCTCCCAACCCAGCTGAAGTGCCGGTTGTTGTGCCTACACCTGCGTTCAAGGGTCCGAGACACAAGACAGGGTGCAACTGCCGCCGCTCCATGTGTGTCAAGAAGTACTGCGAGTGCTTCCAGGTGTGTGGGACTGCTTGCGTGTGTGGTGTGTGTGTATGGGGGGGAGAGGGGGGGTGTAGGTCTGTGTGTGTGTTTGTGCATGCATGCACGAGTGTGCATGTGCATGCGTGCATGCTTGTGTGCGTGCGTGCCTCTGTCCGTGACCGTGCGTGGGCGCATGCGTGCAAGCATACATGCGTGCGTGCGTGCGTGCGTGCGCGCGTGCGTGCGTGCGCGCGTGCGTGCGTGCGCGCGTGCGTGCGTGCGCGCGTGCGTGCGTGCGCGCGTGCGTGCGTGCGCGCGTGCGTGCGTGCGCGCGTGCGTGCGTGCGCGCGTGCGTGCGTGCGCGCGTGCGTGCGTGCGCGCGTGCGTGCGTGCGCGCGTGCGTGCGTGCGCGCGTGCGTGCGTGCGCGCGTGCGTGCGTGCGCGCGTGCGTGCGTGCGCGCGTGCGTGCGTGCGCGCGTGCGTGCGTGCGCGCGTGCGTGCGTGCGCGCGTGCGTGCGTGCGCGCGTGCGTGCGTGCGCGCGTGCGTGCGTGCGCGCGTGCGTGCGTGCGCGCGTGCGTGCGTGCGCGCGTGCGTGCGTGCGCGCGTGCGTGCGTGCGCGCGTGCGTGCGTGCGCGCGTGCGTGCGTGCGCGCGTGCGTGCGTGCGCGCGTGCGTGCGTGCGCGCGTGCGTGCGTGCGCGCGTGCGTGCGTGCGCGCGTGCGTGCGTGCGCGCGTGCGTGCGTGCGCGCGTGCGTGCGTGCGCGCGTGCGTGCGTGCGCGCGTGCGTGCGTGCGCGCGTGCGTGCGTGCGCGCGTGCGTGCGTGCGCGCGTGCGTGCGTGCGCGCGTGCGTGCGTGCGCGCGTGCGTGCGTGCGCGCGTGCGTGCGTGCGCGCGTGCGTGCGTGCGCGCGTGCGTGCGTGCGCGCGTGCGTGCGTGCGCGCGTGCGTGCGTGCGCGCGTGCGTGCGTGCGCGCGTGCGTGCGTGCGCGCGTGCGTGCGTGCGCGCGTGCGTGCGTGCGCGCGTGCGTGCGTGCGCGCGTGCGTGCGTGCGCGCGTGCGTGCGTGCGCGCGTGCGTGCGTGCGCGCGTGCGTGCGTGCGCGCGTGCGTGCGTGCGCGCGTGCGTGCGTGCGCGCGTGCGTGCGTGCGCGCGTGCGTGCGTGCGCGCGTGCGTGCGTGCGCGCGTGCGTGCGTGCGCGCGTGCGTGCGTGCGCGCGTGCGTGCGTGCGCGCGTGCGTGCGTGCGCGCGTGCGTGCGTGCGCGCGTGCGTGCGTGCGCGCGTGCGTGCGTGCGCGCGTGCGTGCGTGCGCGCGTGCGTGCGTGCGCGCGTGCGTGCGTGCGCGCGTGCGTGCGTGCGCGCGTGCGTGCGTGCGCGCGTGCGTGCGTGCGCGCGTGCGTGCGTGCGCGCGTGCGTGCGTGCGCGCGTGCGTGCGTGCGCGCGTGCGTGCGTGCGCGCGTGCGTGCGTGCGCGCGTGCGTGCGTGCGCGCGTGCGTGCGTGCGCGCGTGCGTGCGTGCGCGCGTGCGTGCGTGCGCGCGTGCGTGCGTGCGCGCGTGCGTGCGTGCGCGCGTGCGTGCGTGCGCGCGTGCGTGCGTGCGCGCGTGCGTGCGTGCGCGCGTGCGTGCGTGCGCGCGTGCGTGCGTGCGCGCGTGCGTGCGTGCGCGCGTGCGTGCGTGCGCGCGTGCGTGCGTGCGCGCGTGCGTGCGTGCGCGCGTGCGTGCGTGCGCGCGTGCGTGCGTGCGCGCGTGCGTGCGTGCGCGCGTGCGTGCGTGCGCGCGTGCGTGCGTGCGCGCGTGCGTGCGTGCGCGCGTGCGTGCGTGCGCGCGTGCGTGCGTGCGCGCGTGCGTGCGTGCGCGCGTGCGTGCGTGCGCGCGTGCGTGCGTGCGCGCGTGCGTGCGTGCGCGCGTGCGTGCGTGCGCGCGTGCGTGCGTGCGCGCGTGCGTGCGTGCGCGCGTGCGTGCGTGCGCGCGTGCGTGCGTGCGCGCGTGCGTGCGTGCGCGCGTGCGTGCGTGCGCGCGTGCGTGCGTGCGCGCGTGCGTGCGTGCGCGCGTGCGTGCGTGCGCGCGTGCGTGCGTGCGCGCGTGCGTGCGTGCGCGCGTGCGTGCGTGCGCGCGTGCGTGCGTGCGCGCGTGCGTGCGTGCGCGCGTGCGTGCGTGCGCGCGTGCGTGCGTGCGCGCGCGCGCGCGTGTGTGCGTGCGTGCCTCTGTCCGTGACCGTGCGTGGGCGCATGCGTGCAAGCATACATGCGTGCGTGCGTGTGTGCGTGCGTGCGTGTTTGCGTGCGTGCATATGTGCGTGCGTGCGTGCGTGCGTGCGTGTGTGTATGCGTGTGTGCGTGCGTGTGTGCGTGCGTGCGCGCGTGCGTGGCCGCATGTGTGCCCCTTTGGGTGCGTGTGTGTGTCTGCATGCATATGCGCATTCATGCGTGTGTGCATCGTGCGTGCTCGCATGCATGTGTGAGTGCAAGCCCATGTATGCATGCAAGTGCTTGCATGCATGCATACGTTTGCGTGCGTGTGTGGCATGCATGCGTGCCCGCATGCATGTGTGCTCACATGCATGCGTTTGTGCGTGCGCGCATTAGTGCATGCATGCTTGAGTGTGCGTGTGCGTGTGCGTGTGCGTGCATTGTAGGTGGCTTCCAAGCTGAGTACTTTGTGGCCATATGGAAGGTGGACTTCCGTATGGGTGTGATTCGGTACTGGTGCCACGACTGCTGCTTGTGCTCGGTTGGTGGTCCTCATTCGGACCGTCCTTGAGCAAAAGCGCATGCCTGCTGCGGCAAGGCGGTGTTGGTCACAGCGTACAAGCCACATGCTTTCTAGGCGAGTGTGTGGGGATGGAGGCTGACATGTCTGGGTGATGACTCTGTTGTTAGGGTTCATGTGTGGTTGTGCAGGCCGGCGTTGGGTGTACAGCAG
>SZWC01015551.1:14630-37474 GCA_023375785.1 Penium margaritaceum | reverse complement strand
CCGGTCACAAAAACCAAAGCCTGGTCACATAAACCAAAGCCGGATCACAGAAACCAAAGCCGGGTCACTGCAACCAACGCCAGGTCACAGAACCAAAGCCGGGTCATAGAAACCAAAGCCAGGGCACGGAAACCAAAGGAGGGTCACAGAAACCAAAGCCGGGTCACAAAAACCAAAACCGGGTCTCAACAACCAGAGCCGGGTCAGAAAAACCAAAGCCGGGTCACAAAACCAAAGCCGGGTCATAAAAACCAAAGCCGGGTCAGAGAAACCAAAGCCGGTTCAGAGAAACCAAAGATGGGTCACATAAACCAAAGCCGGGTCACAAAAACCAAAATTGGGTCACAGAAACCAAAGCCAGGTCACAGAAACCAAAGCCGGGTCACAGAAACCAAACACGGGTAACAAAAACCAAAGCCGGTTCACAGAAACCAAAGCTGGGTCACAGAAATTAAAGGCGGGTGACATATACCAACGCCGGGTCACAAAAACAAAAGCCGGGTCACATAAACCAAAGCCGGGTCACATAAACCAAAGCTGGTCACAGAAACCAAAGTCGGGTCACCGAAACCAAAGCCGGGTCACAAAAACCAAAGCCAGGTGACAGAAACGAGAGCCGGATGACAGAAACCACAACCACGTCACAAAAACCAGAGCCATGTAACAAAACCAAAGCCAGTTCATAGAAACCAGAGCCGAGTCACGGAATCCCGAGCCGGGTCACAACAAACCAAACCCAGGTCACAGAAACCAAAGCTGGGTCACAGAAGCCAAAGCCGTGTCAGAGAAACCAAACCCAGGTCACAGAATCCAATGCCGGGTCACTAAAACCAAAGCCGGGTCAAAGAAACAAAGCCGGGTCACAGGAACTAAAAGCCGGGTCTAAAAACCCAAAGCTGGGTCACAGAAACCAAAGCCAATTCACAGAAACCAAAGCCGGGTCACATATACCAAAGCCGGTACACAGACACCAAATCCTGGTCACAGAAACCAAAGTTGGGTCACATAAACCAAAGTCGGGCCACAGAAACCAAGACCGGGTCACAGGACCCAAAAGTGGGTCACATAAACCAAAGCCGGATCACAGATACCAAAGCCGGGTCACATGAACCAAAGCCGGGTCACATACACCAAAGCCGGGTCACATAAACCAAAGCCGGGTCACAGAAACCAAAGCCGGGTTACACAAACAAAAGCCGGGTCACATACACCAAATCCGGGTCACATAAACCAAACCGGGTCACATAAACCAATTCCGGGTCACATAAACCAAAGCCGGGTCACAGAAACCAAAACCGGGTCACATAAACCTAAGCCAAGTCACAACAACCAAAGCCGGGTCCCATAAAACAAAGCCGGGTCACAGAAACCAAAGCCTGGCCACAAAAACCAAAGGCGGGTCACAGAAACCAAAGTCGGGTCATAGAAACCAAAGTCGTGTCACATCAACCAAAGCCGGGTCACAGAAACCAAAGCCGAGTCACAGAAAACAAAGCCGGGTCAGATAAAGCAAAGCCGGGTCACACAAACCAAAGCCGTGTCACAAAACCCAAAGCCATGTCAGATAAACGAAAGCCGGGTCACAGAAACCAAAGCCAGTTCACATAAACCAAAGCCGGGTCACATAAACCAAAGTCGGGTCACAGAAACCAAAGTCGGGTCACAGAAACCAAAGCCAGGCCACAGAAACCAAAGCCGGGTCAGAGAAACCGAAGCCGGGTCACAGAAACCAAAGCCGGGTCACAAAAACCAAAGCCGGATCACTGAAACCAAAGCCGGGTCACATAAACCAAAAGCTGGGTCACTGAAACCAAAGCCGGATCACTGAAACCAAAGCCGGGTCACAGAAACCAAAGCCGGGTCACAGACACCAAAGCCGGGTCACATAAACCAAAGCCGGGTCACAGATACCAAAGCCGGGTCACAGAAACCAAAGCCCGGTCACAGAAACCAAAGCCGGGTCACAGACACCAAAGCCGGGTCACATAAACCAAAGCCGGGTCACAGATACCAAAGCCGGGTCACAGAAACCAAAGCCCGGTCACAGAAACCAAAGCCGGGTCACAGACACCAAAGCCGGGTCACATAAACCAAAGCCGGGTCACAGATACCAAAGCCGGGTCACAGAAACCAAAGCCCGGTCACAGAAACCAAAGCCGGGTCACAGACACCAAAGCCGGGTCACATAAACCAAAGCCGGGTCACAGATACCAAAGCCGGGTCACAGAAACCAAAGCCCGGTCACAGAAACCAAAGCCGGGTCACAGACACCAAAGCCGGGTCACATAAACCAAAGCCGGGTCACAGATACCAAAGCCGGGTCACAGAAACCAAAGCCCGGTCACAGAAACCAAAGCCGGGTCACAGACACCAAAGCCGGGTCACATAAACCAAAGCCGGGTCACAGATACCAAAGCCGGGTCACAGAAACCAAAGCCCGGTCACAGAAACCAAAGCCGGGTCACAGACACCAAAGCCGGGTCACATAAACCAAAGCCGGGTCACAGATACCAAAGCCGGGTCACAGAAACCAAAGCCCGGTCACAGAAACCAAAGCCGGGTCACAGACACCAAAGCCGGGTCACATAAACCAAAGCCGGGTCACAGATACCAAAGCCGGGTCACAGAAACCAAAGCCCGGTCACAGAAACCAAAGCCGGGTCACAGACACCAAAGCCGGGTCACATAAACCAAAGCCGGGTCACAGATACCAAAGCCGGGTCACAGAAACCAAAGCCCGGTCACAGAAACCAAACCGGGTCACACAAACCAAAGCCGATCACAGAAACCAAAGCTGGGTCACAAAAACCAAAGCCGGGTCACCAAAACCAAAGCCAGGTGTCAGAAACCAAAGCCAAATGACAGAAACCAGAACCAGGTCACAAAAACCAAAGCCATGTCATAGAAACCAAAGCCAACTCAAAGAAACCAAAGTCGAGTCACATAATCCAGAGCCGGGTCACAGCAAACCAAAGCCAGGTCACAGAAACCAAAGCTTGGTCACAGAAACCAAAGCCGGGTCAGAGAAACCAAAGCCAGGTCACAGAAACCAATGCAGGGTCACTTAAACCAAAGACGGGTCACATAAACCAAAGCCGGGTCACAAAAACTACAAGCCGGGTCTTAGAAATCAAAGCCGGGTCACAGAAAGCAAAGCCAAGTCACATTAACCAAAGCCGGGTCACATAAACCAAAGCTGGATCACATAAACCAAAGCCGGGTCACAGAAACCAAAGTCCGGTCACCAAAACCAAACCCGGATCACATAAACCAAAGCCGTCTCACAGCAACCAAAGTCGGGTTGCAGAAACCAATGCCGGGTCACATAAACAAAAGCCGGGTCACAGAAACCAAAGCGGGGTCACACAAACCAAAGCCGGGTCACAGAAACCAAAACCAGGTCACAGAACTCAAAGCCGGGTCACATTAACCAAAGCCGGGTCAGAGAAACCAAAGCCGGGTCATAGAAACCAAAGCTGGGTCACACAAACCAAAGCCGGGTCGCATAAACCAAAGCCCGGTCACAGAAACCAAAGCCGGGTCACAGCAACCAAAGTCGGGTTACAGAAACCAATGCCGCGTCACATAAACCAAAGCATGGTCACATAAACCAATGCTGGGAAACAGAAACCAAAGCCGGGTCACAGAACCCAAAGCCGGGTGACATATAACAACGCCGGTCACATAAACCAAAGCTTGGTCACAAAAACAAAATCCGGGTCACAAAAACCAAAGCCAGGTGTGAGAACCCAAAGCCAGATGACAGAAACCAGACCCAGGACACAAAAACCAAAGCCGGGTCAGAGAAACCAAAGCCGAGTCACAGAATCCAGAGCCGGGTCCCAGCAAACCAAAGCCAGGTCACAGAAACCAAAGCTGGGTCACATAAACCAAAGATGGGTCAGAGAAACCAAAGCCAGGTCACACAAACCAAAGCCGGGTCACAAAAACCAAAGCCGGGTCACAGAAACTAAAAGCCGGGTCTTAAAAACCAAAGCCGGGTCACATAAACCAAATCTGGGTCACAGAAACCAAAGCCAGGTCACACAATCCAAAGCAGGTCCACAAAAACCAAAGCCGGGTCACAGAAAACCAAAGTTGGGTCACAGAAACCAAAGCCGGGCCACATAAACCAAAACCAGGACACAAACACCAAAACCGGGTCACATAAACCAAAGCCGGGTCACAGATACCAAAGCCAGATCACAGAAACCAAAGCCGGTCACAGACACCAAAGTCAGGTCACAAGAGCCAAAGCCGGGTCATACAACCCAAAGCCGGGTCACAAAAACCAAAGCTCGGTCACAAAAACCAAAGCCGGGTTACAGAAACCAAAGCCGGGTCACACAAACCAAAGCCGGGTCACACAAACCAAAGCCGGGTTACAGAAACCAAAGGCGGGTCACAGGCACCAAAGCTGGGTCACATAAACCAAAGCCGGGTCACTGAAACCAACGCCGGGTCACAGAAACCAAAGCCGGGTCACAGAAACCAAAGCCGGGTCTCATAAACCTAAGCCAGGTCACATAAACCAAAGCAGGGTCCCATAAACCAAAGCCGGTTCACAGAAACCAAATCCTGGCCAAAAGAACCAAAGGTGGGTCACAGAAACCAAAGCCGGGTCTCATAAACCTAAGCCAGGTCACATAAACCAAAGCAGGGTCCCATAAACCAAAGCCGGTTCACAGAAACCAAATCCTGGCCAAAAGAACCAAAGGTGGGTCACAGAAACCAAATCCGGGTCACAGCAACCAAATGCAAGTCAAAGAAACCAAAGCCGGGTCACACAAACCAAAGCCGGGACACAAAAACCAAAGCCAGGTCAGAGAAACAAAAGCCGGGTCACAGAAAGTAAAGCCAGTTGAAAGAAACCAACGCCGGGTCACCAGAACCAAAGTTGGGTCACAGAAATCAAAGCCGGGTCACAAAAACCAAAGGCAAGTCACAAGGAACCAAAGCCGGGTCACAGAAACCAAAGCCGGGTCACAGAAACCAAAGCCGGGTCACATAAACCAAAGCTGGGTCACATAAACCAACGCCGGGTCACAGAAACCAATACCGGATCACTGAAACCAAAGCCGGGTCACAGAAACTATAGCCGGGTCACACAAACCAAAGCCCGGTCACAGAAACCAAAGCCAGGTCGAGGAAACCAAAGCCGGGTCACGTACACCAAAGCCGGGTCACCGAAACCAAAGCCGGGTCAGAGAAGCCAAAGCCGGGTCACAGAAATCAAAGCCAGGTCACAGAAACCAAAGACGAGTCACAAAAACCAAAGCCATGTGACAGAAACCAAAGCCGGATCACGGAAACCAGAACCAGGTCACACAAACCAAAGCCCGGTCACAGAAACCAAAGCCAGGTCGAGGAAACCAAAGCCGGGTCACGTACACCAAAGCCGGGTCACCGAAACCAAAGCCGGGTCAGAGAAGCCAAAGCCGGGTCACAGAAATCAAAGCCAGGTCACAGAAACCAAAGACGAGTCACAAAAACCAAAGCCATGTGACAGAAACCAAAGCCGGATCACGGAAACCAGAACCAGGTCACACAAACCAAAGCCCGGTCACAGAAACCAAAGCCAGGTCGAGGAAACCAAAGCCGGGTCACGTACACCAAAGCCGGGTCACCGAAACCAAAGCCGGGTCAGAGAAGCCAAAGCCGGGTCACAGAAATCAAAGCCAGGTCACAGAAACCAAAGACGAGTCACAAAAACCAAAGCCATGTGACAGAAACCAAAGCCGGATCACGGAAACCAGAACCAGGTCACACAAACCAAAGCCCGGTCACAGAAACCAAAGCCAGGTCGAGGAAACCAAAGCCGGGTCACGTACACCAAAGCCGGGTCACCGAAACCAAAGCCGGGTCAGAGAAGCCAAAGCCGGGTCACAGAAATCAAAGCCAGGTCACAGAAACCAAAGACGAGTCACAAAAACCAAAGCCATGTGACAGAAACCAAAGCCGGATCACGGAAACCAGAACCAGGTCACACAAACCAAAGCCCGGTCACAGAAACCAAAGCCAGGTCGAGGAAACCAAAGCCGGGTCACGTACACCAAAGCCGGGTCACCGAAACCAAAGCCGGGTCAGAGAAGCCAAAGCCGGGTCACAGAAATCAAAGCCAGGTCACAGAAACCAAAGACGAGTCACAAAAACCAAAGCCATGTGACAGAAACCAAAGCCGGATCACGGAAACCAGAACCAGGTCACACAAACCAAAGCCCGGTCACAGAAACCAAAGCCAGGTCGAGGAAACCAAAGCCGGGTCACGTACACCAAAGCCGGGTCACCGAAACCAAAGCCGGGTCAGAGAAGCCAAAGCCGGGTCACAGAAATCAAAGCCAGGTCACAGAAACCAAAGACGAGTCACAAAAACCAAAGCCATGTGACAGAAACCAAAGCCGGATCACGGAAACCAGAACCAGGTCACACAAACCAAAGCCCGGTCACAGAAACCAAAGCCAGGTCGAGGAAACCAAAGCCGGGTCACGTACACCAAAGCCGGGTCACCGAAACCAAAGCCGGGTCAGAGAAGCCAAAGCCGGGTCACAGAAATCAAAGCCAGGTCACAGAAACCAAAGACGAGTCACAAAAACCAAAGCCATGTGACAGAAACCAAAGCCGGATCACGGAAACCAGAACCAGGTCACACAAACCAAAGCCCGGTCACAGAAACCAAAGCCAGGTCGAGGAAACCAAAGCCGGGTCACGTACACCAAAGCCGGGTCACCGAAACCAAAGCCGGGTCAGAGAAGCCAAAGCCGGGTCACAGAAATCAAAGCCAGGTCACAGAAACCAAAGACGAGTCACAAAAACCAAAGCCATGTGACAGAAACCAAAGCCGGATCACGGAAACCAGAACCAGGTCACACAAACCAAAGCCCGGTCACAGAAACCAAAGCCAGGTCGAGGAAACCAAAGCCGGGTCACGTACACCAAAGCCGGGTCACCGAAACCAAAGCCGGGTCAGAGAAGCCAAAGCCGGGTCACAGAAATCAAAGCCAGGTCACAGAAACCAAAGACGAGTCACAAAAACCAAAGCCATGTGACAGAAACCAAAGCCGGATCACGGAAACCAGAACCAGGTCACACAAACCAAAGCCCGGTCACAGAAACCAAAGCCAGGTCGAGGAAACCAAAGCCGGGTCACGTACACCAAAGCCGGGTCACCGAAACCAAAGCCGGGTCAGAGAAGCCAAAGCCGGGTCACAGAAATCAAAGCCAGGTCACAGAAACCAAAGACGAGTCACAAAAACCAAAGCCATGTGACAGAAACCAAAGCCGGATCACGGAAACCAGAACCAGGTCACACAAACCAAAGCCCGGTCACAGAAACCAAAGCCAGGTCGAGGAAACCAAAGCCGGGTCACGTACACCAAAGCCGGGTCACCGAAACCAAAGCCGGGTCAGAGAAGCCAAAGCCGGGTCACAGAAATCAAAGCCAGGTCACAGAAACCAAAGACGAGTCACAAAAACCAAAGCCATGTGACAGAAACCAAAGCCGGATCACGGAAACCAGAACCAGGTCACACAAACCAAAGCCCGGTCACAGAAACCAAAGCCAGGTCGAGGAAACCAAAGCCGGGTCACGTACACCAAAGCCGGGTCACCGAAACCAAAGCCGGGTCAGAGAAGCCAAAGCCGGGTCACAGAAATCAAAGCCAGGTCACAGAAACCAAAGACGAGTCACAAAAACCAAAGCCATGTGACAGAAACCAAAGCCGGATCACGGAAACCAGAACCAGGTCACACAAACCAAAGCCCGGTCACAGAAACCAAAGCCAGGTCGAGGAAACCAAAGCCGGGTCACGTACACCAAAGCCGGGTCACCGAAACCAAAGCCGGGTCAGAGAAGCCAAAGCCGGGTCACAGAAATCAAAGCCAGGTCACAGAAACCAAAGACGAGTCACAAAAACCAAAGCCATGTGACAGAAACCAAAGCCGGATCACGGAAACCAGAACCAGGTCACACAAACCAAAGCCCGGTCACAGAAACCAAAGCCGGTTTACAAAAACCAAAGGCGCGTCACAGAAACCAAAGCCGGGTCACAGAAACCAAAGCCGGGTCACAGAAACCAAAGTCGGTTCACAAAAACCAAAGCCAGATCACTGAAACCAAAGCCGGGTCACAGAAACCAAAGCCGGTTCATCAAACCAAAGCCGGAGCAAAGAAACCAAAGCCCGGTCATAGAAACCAAAGCCGGGTCACATAATCCAAAGCCAGATAACATAAACCAAAGCCGGGTCATAGCAACCAAAGCCAGGTCACATAACCAATTCCGGGTCACAGAAACCAACGACAGGTCACAGAAACCAAAGCGGGTCTCAAAAAACCAAGCCGGGTCAAAGTAACCAAAGCCGTCTCACAAAAACAAAAGCCATGTCAAGGAAACCAAAGCCGGGTCACAGAAACCAAAGCCGGGTCACATCAACCAATGCCGGGTCACAGAAACCAAAGTCAGGTCAGAGTTACCAAAGCCGGGTCACATAAACCAAAGCTGGGTCATACAAACCAAAGCCAAGTCATAGAAACCAAAGCCTGGTCAAAAAAACCTAACCCGGGCCACAGAACCCAAAGCCGGGTCACAGCAACCAAAGTCGGGTTACAGAAACCAATGCCGGGTCACATAAACCAAAGCTGGGTCACTGAAACCAGAGCTGGGTCACAGAAACCAATGCCGTGTCAAATAAACCAAAGCCGGATCACAGAAACCAAAACCGAAAAAAGAATCCAAAGCCGGGTCACGGAAACCAAAGCCGGGTCACATGAATCAAAGCTGGGTCACAGATACCAAAGCTGGGTCAGACAAACCAAAGCGGGGTCACATAAACCAAAGCCGGGTCACGGAAACCAAAGCCGGGTCAGAGAAACCAAAGCTCGGTCACAGAAACCAAAGCCGGCTCACAGAAACCAAAGCCGGGTCACAGAAACCAAAGCCGGGTCACAGGAACCAAAAACGGTCCCATAAACCCAAACCGGGTCACAAAAACCAACGTTGGGTCACACAAATCAACGCCGAGTCATAGAAAGCCAAGCCGGGTCACAGAAACCAAAGCCAGGTCACAGAAACCAAAGCCGGGTCATAGAAACCAAAGCCGGGTCACAGAAACCAAAGCCGGGTCACAGGTTCAAAAGCCGGGTCATAGAAACCAAAGAGGCATCACAAAAACCAAAGCCGGGTCAAAGAAACCAAAGCTTGGTAAACCAAAGCCGGTACATAGAAACCAAAGCTGGACCAAAGAAACCAAAGCTGGGTCAGATAATCCAAAGCCGGGTCCCAGAAACCAAAGCCGGATCCCAGAAACCAAAACCAAGTCACATAAACAAAAGCCGGGTCACAGAAACCAAAGCTGGACCAAAGAAACCAAAGCTGGGTCAGATAATCCAAAGCCGGGTCCCAGAAACCAAAGCCGGATCCCAGAAACCAAAACCAAGTCACATAAACAAAAGCCGGGTCACAGAAACCATTGCCGGGTCAAAGAAACCAAAGCCGGGTCACATAAACCAAAGCCAGGTCACAGATTCCAAAACCGGGTCATAGAAAGCAAAGCCGGGTCACAAAAATGAAAGCCGGGTCAAAGAAACCAAAGACGGGTCACAGAAACAAAAGC
Organism: Penium margaritaceum; assembly: GCA_023375785.1. Classification (NCBI taxonomy): domain Eukaryota; kingdom Viridiplantae; phylum Streptophyta; class Zygnematophyceae; order Desmidiales; family Peniaceae; genus Penium; species Penium margaritaceum. Next base: position 27,865 of record SZWC01015551.1, on the reverse strand, counting down.
CGGGTCAAAGAAACCAAAGCTGGTTAAACCAAAGCCGGATCACAGAAACCAAACCTGGGCCACAGAAATGAAAGCCGGGTCAGAGAAACCAAATCCGGGTCACAGAAATCAAAGCCGGGTCACAGAGACCAAAGCCGGATCACATAAACCAAAGCCAGGTCACAGAAACCAAAGCCGGGTCATAGAAACCAAAGCCAAGTCACAGAAACCAAACCCGGGTCACAGAAACCAAAGCCGGGTCTTAGAAACCAAAGCCAAGTCACAGAAACCAAACCCGGGTCACAGAAACCAAAGCCGGGTCTTAGAAACCAAAGCCAAGTCACAGAAACCAAACCCGGGTCACAGAAACCAAAGCCGGGTCATGGAAACCAAAGCCAGGTCACAGAAACTAAAGCCTGGTCACAAAAACCCAAGCCGGGTCACAGAAACCAAAGCCAGGTCAAATAAACCAAAGCCGGGTCACGAAACCAGAGCCAAGTGAACAAACCAAAGCCGGAGCATAGAAACCAAAACCCAGTCATAGAAACCAAAGCTGGGTCACATAAACCAAAGTCGGGACACAGAATCCAAAGCCTGATCACTAAAACCAAAGCCGGGTCACAGCAACCAACGCCAGATCACATAACCAAAGCTGGATCACAGAAACCAAAACCAGGCCACAGAAACCAAAGCAGGGTCACAGAAACGAAAGCCGGGTCACAGTAACCAAAGCCGGCTCATAGAAACACAAGCCAGGTCAAAGAAATCAAATCTGGGTCACAGAAACCAAAGCCGGGTCACAGAAACCAGAGCCGGGTCACAGAAACTAAAGCCAAGTCACAGAAAGCAAAGCCGGGTCACAAAAACCATAGCCGGGTCAGAGAAACCAAAGCCGAAGCACATAAACCAAAGCCCGGTCATATCAACCAAAGCCGGCTCACAGAAACCAAAGCCGGGTCACATAATGAAATACTGAGTCACAGAAACCAAAGCGGGGTCACATAAACCAAAGCCGGGTCACCGAAAGTAAAGCCGGGTCACATAAACCAAAACCGGGTCACATAAATCAAAGCCGGTCACAGAAACCAAAGCTGGGTCAAAGAAACCAAAGCCAGGCCACATAAACCAAAGCCGGGTCACAGAAACAAAAGGCCGGTCACTGAAACCAATGCTGGGTCACAGAAACCAAAGCCGGGTCACACAAACCAAAGCCGGGTCACACAAACCAAAGCCGGGTCACAGAAACCAAAGCAGGGTCACAGCAACCAAAGCCGGGTCACACAAACCAAAGCCGGGTCACACAAACCAAAGCCGGGTCACAGAAACCAAAGCAGGGTCACAGCAACCATAGCCGGGTCACAGAAAGCCGGGTCACAGAAGCCAATGTCGGGTCGTATAAACCAAAGCCGGGTTACAGAAACCAAAGCCGGGTCACAGGAACCAAAAACGTTCCCATAAACCAAAGCCGGGTCACATAAACCAAAGCCGGGTCTCAGAAACCAACATCGAGTTGCAGAAAGCAAAGCCGTGTCACAGAAACCAAACCCGGGTCACATAAACCAAATCCGGGTCATATAAACCAAAGACGAGTCACAGAGACCAACGCCGGATCACAGAAACGAAAGCCGGGTCATAGAAACCAAAGCCGGGTCACCGAAAGTAAAGCCGGGTCACATAATGAAATACTGAGTCACAGAAACCAAAGCCGAGTCACGGAATCTAGATCTGGGTCATAGCAAACCAAAGCCAGGTCCCAGAAACCAAAGCTCGGTCACAGAAACCAAAGTCGGGTCACAGAAACGAAAGCCGGGTCACAGAATCCAAAGCCGGGTCACAGCCACCCTAGCCGGGTCACAGGAACCAAAGCCGGGTCACCGAAAGTAAAGCCGGGTCACATAATGAAATACTGAGTCACAGAAACCAAAGCCGAGTCACGGAATCTAGATCTGGGTCATAGCAAACCAAAGCCAGGTCCCAGAAACCAAAGCTCGGTCACAGAAACCAAAGTCGGGTCACAGAAACGAAAGCCGGGTCACAGAATCCAAAGCCGGGTCACAGCCACCCTAGCCGGGTCACAGGAACCAAAGCCGGGTCACCGAAAGTAAAGCCGGGTCACATAATGAAATACTGAGTCACAGAAACCAAAGCCGAGTCACGGAATCTAGATCTGGGTCATAGCAAACCAAAGCCAGGTCCCAGAAACCAAAGCTCGGTCACAGAAACCAAAGTCGGGTCACAGAAACGAAAGCCGGGTCACAGAATCCAAAGCCGGGTCACAGCCACCCTAGCCGGGTCACAGGAACCAAAGCCGGGTCACCGAAAGTAAAGCCGGGTCACATAATGAAATACTGAGTCACAGAAACCAAAGCCGAGTCACGGAATCTAGATCTGGGTCATAGCAAACCAAAGCCAGGTCCCAGAAACCAAAGCTCGGTCACAGAAACCAAAGTCGGGTCACAGAAACGAAAGCCGGGTCACAGAATCCAAAGCCGGGTCACAGCCACCCTAGCCGGGTCACAGGAACCAAAGCCGGGTCACCGAAAGTAAAGCCGGGTCACATAATGAAATACTGAGTCACAGAAACCAAAGCCGAGTCACGGAATCTAGATCTGGGTCATAGCAAACCAAAGCCAGGTCCCAGAAACCAAAGCTCGGTCACAGAAACCAAAGTCGGGTCACAGAAACGAAAGCCGGGTCACAGAATCCAAAGCCGGGTCACAGCCACCCTAGCCGGGTCACAGGAACCAAAGCCGGGTCACCGAAAGTAAAGCCGGGTCACATAATGAAATACTGAGTCACAGAAACCAAAGCCGAGTCACGGAATCTAGATCTGGGTCATAGCAAACCAAAGCCAGGTCCCAGAAACCAAAGCTCGGTCACAGAAACCAAAGTCGGGTCACAGAAACGAAAGCCGGGTCACAGAATCCAAAGCCGGGTCACAGCCACCCTAGCCGGGTCACAGGAACCAAAGCCGGGTCACCGAAAGTAAAGCCGGGTCACATAATGAAATACTGAGTCACAGAAACCAAAGCCGAGTCACGGAATCTAGATCTGGGTCATAGCAAACCAAAGCCAGGTCCCAGAAACCAAAGCTCGGTCACAGAAACCAAAGTCGGGTCACAGAAACGAAAGCCGGGTCACAGAATCCAAAGCCGGGTCACAGCCACCCTAGCCGGGTCACAGGAACCAAAGCCGGGTCACCGAAAGTAAAGCCGGGTCACATAATGAAATACTGAGTCACAGAAACCAAAGCCGAGTCACGGAATCTAGATCTGGGTCATAGCAAACCAAAGCCAGGTCCCAGAAACCAAAGCTCGGTCACAGAAACCAAAGTCGGGTCACAGAAACGAAAGCCGGGTCACAGAATCCAAAGCCGGGTCACAGCCACCCTAGCCGGGTCACAGGAACCAAAGCCGGGTCACCGAAAGTAAAGCCGGGTCACATAATGAAATACTGAGTCACAGAAACCAAAGCCGAGTCACGGAATCTAGATCTGGGTCATAGCAAACCAAAGCCAGGTCCCAGAAACCAAAGCTCGGTCACAGAAACCAAAGTCGGGTCACAGAAACGAAAGCCGGGTCACAGAATCCAAAGCCGGGTCACAGCCACCCTAGCCGGGTCACAGGAACCAAAGCCGGGTCACCGAAAGTAAAGCCGGGTCACATAATGAAATACTGAGTCACAGAAACCAAAGCCGAGTCACGGAATCTAGATCTGGGTCATAGCAAACCAAAGCCAGGTCCCAGAAACCAAAGCTCGGTCACAGAAACCAAAGTCGGGTCACAGAAACGAAAGCCGGGTCACAGAATCCAAAGCCGGGTCACAGCCACCCTAGCCGGGTCACAGGAACCAAAGCCGGGTCACCGAAAGTAAAGCCGGGTCACATAATGAAATACTGAGTCACAGAAACCAAAGCCGAGTCACGGAATCTAGATCTGGGTCATAGCAAACCAAAGCCAGGTCCCAGAAACCAAAGCTCGGTCACAGAAACCAAAGTCGGGTCACAGAAACGAAAGCCGGGTCACAGAATCCAAAGCCGGGTCACAGCCACCCTAGCCGGGTCACAGGAACCAAAGCCGGGTCACCGAAAGTAAAGCCGGGTCACATAATGAAATACTGAGTCACAGAAACCAAAGCCGAGTCACGGAATCTAGATCTGGGTCATAGCAAACCAAAGCCAGGTCCCAGAAACCAAAGCTCGGTCACAGAAACCAAAGTCGGGTCACAGAAACGAAAGCCGGGTCACAGAATCCAAAGCCGGGTCACAGCCACCCTAGCCGGGTCACAGGAACCAAAGCCGGGTCACCGAAAGTAAAGCCGGGTCACATAATGAAATACTGAGTCACAGAAACCAAAGCCGAGTCACGGAATCTAGATCTGGGTCATAGCAAACCAAAGCCAGGTCCCAGAAACCAAAGCTCGGTCACAGAAACCAAAGTCGGGTCACAGAAACGAAAGCCGGGTCACAGAATCCAAAGCCGGGTCACAGCCACCCTAGCCGGGTCACAGGAACCAAAGCCGGGTCACCGAAAGTAAAGCCGGGTCACATAATGAAATACTGAGTCACAGAAACCAAAGCCGAGTCACGGAATCTAGATCTGGGTCATAGCAAACCAAAGCCAGGTCCCAGAAACCAAAGCTCGGTCACAGAAACCAAAGTCGGGTCACAGAAACGAAAGCCGGGTCACAGAATCCAAAGCCGGGTCACAGCCACCCTAGCCGGGTCACAGGAACCAAAGCCGGGTCACCGAAAGTAAAGCCGGGTCACATAATGAAATACTGAGTCACAGAAACCAAAGCCGAGTCACGGAATCTAGATCTGGGTCATAGCAAACCAAAGCCAGGTCCCAGAAACCAAAGCTCGGTCACAGAAACCAAAGTCGGGTCACAGAAACGAAAGCCGGGTCACAGAATCCAAAGCCGGGTCACAGCAACCAAATTCGGGTTACAGAAACCAAAACCGGGCCACAGACACCAAAGCCAGGTCACATAGACCAAAGCCGGGTCACACTAACTAAAGCCGGGTCACAGATACCAAGGCCGGGTCACGTAAACCAAAGCCGGGTCACAGAAACCAAAGCCGGGTCACAGAAACCAACGCCAGGTTGCAGAAAGCAAAGCCGGGTCACAGAAAGCCGGGTCACATACACCAAAGCCGGGTCACATAAACCAAAGCCGGATCACATAAACCAAAGCCGGGTCACAGGAACAAAAAACGGTCCCATAAACCAAAGCCAGGTCATTGAAACCAAAGCCGGGTCACAGAAACCAACGCCAAGTTACAGAAAGCAAAGCCGGGTATCAGAAACCAAACCCGGGTCACATAAACCAAAGCCGGGTCACAGAGACCAAAGCCGGATCACAGAAACGAAAGCCAGATCACAGAAACCAAAGCCAGCTCAAAGAAACCAAAGTTGGGTACACCAAAGCCGGTACACTGAAACCAACGCTGGACCAAAGAATCCAAAGCAAGGTCAGATAAACCAAAGCCGGGTCACAGAAACCAAAGCCGGGTCACAAAAACCAAAGCCGGGTCACAGAAACCAAAGCTGGGTCACAAAAACCAAAGCCGGGTCACATAAACCAAAGTTGGGTCACAGAAACCAATGTCGGGTCAGAGAAACCAAAGCCGGGTCACACAAACCAAAGCCTGGTCACAAAAACCAAAGCCGTGTCACATAAACCTAAGCCGGTCACAGAAACCTAAGCCGGGTCACACAAACCAAAGTCGGGTCACAGAAACAAAAGCCAGTCACAGAAACCAAGCTGGTTCACAGAAACCAAAGCCGAGTCACATAAACCAAAGCCGGGTCACAGAAATCAAAGCCGGGTCACGTAAACCAAAACCGGGTCACAGAAGCCAAAGCCGGGTCACAGAAACAAAAGCTGGGCCAGAGAAACCAAAGCCGGATCACAGAAACGAAAGCCGGGTCACAGAAACCAAAGCCAGATCAACCAAAGCCGGGTCACATAAACCAAATCCGGGTCACAGAAACCAAAGCTGGGTCACAACGACCAAAGTTGGGTCACACAAAGACGGGTCATAAAAGCCAAAGCCGGGTCACACAAACGAAAGCCGGGTCACAAAAACCAAAGCCGGGTCACATAAACCAATGCCGGGTCCCAGAAACCAAATCCGGGTCACAGAAACCAAAGTCGGGTCACAGAAACCAACGCCGGGTTACAGACACCAAAGCCGGGTCATAGTAACCAAAGCCGGTCATAGAAACCAAAACCAGGTCATAGAAACCAAAACCGGTAAAAAAAAAACGAAAAACGGGTCATGTAAACCAAAGACGCGTCACATAAACCAAAGCTGGGTCACAACAACCAAAGCTGGATCACAGAAACCAAAGCTGGGTCACAAAAACCAAAGCCGGGTCACATAAACCAAAGCCGGGTCACACAAACGTAGGCCGGGCCTACTTGCACCCTACATGCGCCCTACTTGCGCCTTAGTTGCACCCAAGTTTCGCCCTATTTGCTTCCTAGTTTTGCCCTAGTTGTGCCCTAGTTGTGCCCTATTTGTGCCCTAGTTGCGCCCTAGTTGCGCCCTAGTTACACCATAGTTGCGCCCTAGTTGCGCCCTAGTTGTGCCCTAGTTGCGCCCTAGTCGCGCCCTATTCGCGCCCTAGTTAGGCCCTAGTTGCGCCCTAGTTGTACCCTATTTGCGCCCTTATTGTACCCTACTTGCGCCCTACTGGCACCCACTTGCGCCATAGTTGTGCCTTAGTTGGACAGTAGCTACGCCCTAGTTGTGCCCTAGTTGCACCCTAGTTGCATCCTACTTGTGTCCTATTTGCGTGCTATTTGCGCTTTGGTTGCGCCTTAGTCGCGCCCAACTTGCACACTAGTTGCACCCTAGTTGTGTCCTGGTTGCGCCCTAGTTGTGCCCTAGTTGCGCCCTAGTTGCGTCCTGGTTGCGCCCCGGTTGTGCCCTGGTTGTACCCTAGTTCCGCCCTAGTTGTGCCCTGGTTACGCCCCGGTTGCCCCCTAGTTGTGCCCTAGTTGCGCCCAAGTCGTACCCTAGTCGCGCCCCAGTCACGCCCTAGTTGTGCCCTATTTGCGCCCTAGTTGTATCATAGTTGTGCCCTAGTTGCGCCCTAGTTGCGCCCTAGTTGCACCCGTATTTTCTTCCTAGTTGCGCCCTATTCGCGCCCTAGTTGCGCCCTAGTTGCAACCTAGTTGCGCCCTACTTGCACCCTAGTCGTGCCCTTCTTGCACCCTACTGGCGCCTAGTTGCGCCCTAGTTGCACCTTAGTTGGGCACTAACTACGCCCTAGTTATCCCCTTGTTGCGCCCTAGTTGCGTCCTACTTGCGCCCTGCTTGCGCCCTAGTTGCGCCTTGGTTGCGCCCTAGTTGCACCCAACTTGCACACTAGTTGAACCCTAGTTGCACCCTAGTTGCGCCCTAGTTGCGCCCTAGTCGCGCCCTAGTTGCGCCCTAGTTGCACCTTAGTTGGGCACTAACTACGCCCTAGTTATCCCCTTGTTGCGCCCTAGTTGCGTCCTACTTGCGCCCTGCTTGCGCCCTAGTTGCGCCTTGGTTGCGCCCTAGTTGCACCCAACTTGCACACTAGTTGAACCCTAGTTGCACCCTAGTTGCGCCCTTGTTGTGCCCTAGTTGCATCCTAGTTGTACCCTAGTTGCACCCTAGTTGCATCTTACTTGCGCCCTACTTGCACCCTAGTTGCACCCTAGTTGTGCCCTAGTCGCGTCCTAGTTGCGCCCTAGGTGCACCCTAGTTGCGCCCTAGTTGCGTCCTAGTTGCACCCTAGTTGCGCCCTAGTTGCGCCCTAGTTGCCCCCTGGTTTCACCCTGGTTGCGCACTAGTTGCGCCCTCGTTGCGCCCTAGTTGCGTCCTAGTTGCGCCCTAGCTCTGCCCTAGTTGCGACCTATTTGTGTCCTAGTTGTGCCCTAGTTGTGCCCGAGTTGTGCCCTAGTTGCACCCTTGTTGCACCCTAGTTGCACCCAAGTTGTGCCCTAGTTGCGCCCTAGTTGCGTCCTAGTTGCATCCTAGTTGCGCCCTAGTTGCGCCCTAGTAGCGCCCTAGTTGCACCCTAGTTGCGCCCTAGTTGCGCCCTAGTTCCGCGCTAGTTGCGCCCTAGTTGCGCCCTAGTTGCGCACAAGTTGCACCCGACTTGCGCCCTACTTGCGCCCTACTTGCGCCCTAGTTGCGCCTCAGTGGGACACTAGCTACGCCCTAGGTGTACCCTAGTTGCGCCCTAGTTGCGTCCTACTTGTGCCATACTTGCGCCCTAGTCGCGCCTTAGTTACGCCATAGTTGCGCGCTAGTTGTGCCTTAATTATGCCCTATTTGCACCCTAGTTGCGCCCTAGTTGTACCCTAGTTGTGCCCTAGTTACGTCCTAGTTGCGCCCCAGTTGCGCCCTAGTTGCGTCCTAGTTGCGCCCTAGTTGCGCCCTAGTTGCGCCCTAGTCGCGCCCTAGTTGCGACCTAGTTGCGCCTTAGTTGCACCCTAGTTGCGCCCTAGTTGCACCCTAGTTGCGCCCTAGTTGCGCCCTAGTCGCGCCCTAGTTGCGACCTAGTTGCGCCTTAGTTGCACCCTAGTTGCGCCCTAGTTGCACCCTACTTACGCCCTACCGGCATCCTACTTGCGCCCTAGTTGTGCCTTTGTTGGGCACTAGCTACACCATAGTTGCGCCCTAGTTGCACGCTAGTTTCGTCCTACTTGTGCCCTAATTGCGCGCTAGTTGCGCCTTAGTAGCTCCTTAGTTGCACCCAACTTGCGCACTAGTTGCACCCTAGTTGCGCCCTAGTTGTGCCCTAGTTGTGCCCTACTTGCGCTCTAGTTGCGCCCTAGTTGCACCCTACTTGCGCCCTAGTTGCGCCCTAGTTGTGCCCTAGTTACGCTCTTATTGCGCCCTACTTACGCCCTAGTTGCGCCTTAGTTGCGCCCTATTTGCTCCCAACTTGCACCTTAGTTGCGCCCTAGTTGCGCCATAGTTGCGCCCTAGTTGTGCCCTAGTTGCGTCCTAGTTGCGCCCATCTTGCCCCCTATTTGAGTCCTAGTTGCGCCCTAGTTGCGCCCTACTTGCGCCCTAGGTTCACCCTAGTTGCGCCCTAGTTGCACCCTAGTTGCGCCCTTCTTACACCCTTGTTGCACCATACTTGTAGCCTACTGGCGCCCTACTTGCGCCCTAGTTGCGCCTTAGTTGCGCCCTAGTTGCGCCCTACTTGCGCCTTACTTGCACCCTACCTGCGCCCTAGTTGCGCCCCAGTTGGGCCCTAGCTACGCCCTAGTTGTACCCTAGTTGCGCCCTAGTTGCATCCTACTTGTGCCCTATTTGTGCCCATAGTTGCGCCTTAGTTTCGCCCTAGTTGCGTCCTATTGACACCCGAGGTGCGCCCTAGTTGCGCCCTAGTTGTGCCCTAGATGTGCCCTAGCTGCGCCCAAGTTGCGCCCTAGTTGCGCCCTAGTTGCCCCCAGTTGTGCCCTTATTACGCCCTAGATGCACCCTAGTTGCGCCTTAGTTGCGCCCTAGTTGCGCCCTACTTGCGCCTTACTTGCACCCTACCTGCGCCCTAGTTGCGCCCCAGTTGGGCCCTAGCTACGCCCTAGTTGTACCCTAGTTGCGCCCTAGTTGCATCCTACTTGTGCCCTATTTGTGCCCATAGTTGCGCCTTAGTTTCGCCCTAGTTGCGTCCTATTGACACCCGAGGTGCGCCCTAGTTGCGCCCTAGTTGTGCCCTAGATGTGCCCTAGCTGCGCCCAAGTTGCGCCCTAGTTGCGCCCTAGTTGCCCCCAGTTGTGCCCTTATTACGCCCTAGATGCACCCTAGTTGCGCCTTAGTTGCGCCCTAGTTGCGCCCTACTTGCGCCTTACTTGCACCCTACCTGCGCCCTAGTTGCGCCCCAGTTGGGCCCTAGCTACGCCCTAGTTGTACCCTAGTTGCGCCCTAGTTGCATCCTACTTGTGCCCTATTTGTGCCCATAGTTGCGCCTTAGTTTCGCCCTAGTTGCGTCCTATTGACACCCGAGGTGCGCCCTAGTTGCGCCCTAGTTGTGCCCTAGATGTGCCCTAGCTGCGCCCAAGTTGCGCCCTAGTTGCGCCCTAGTTGCCCCCAGTTGTGCCCTTATTACGCCCTAGATGCACCCTAGTTGCGCCTTAGTTGCGCCCTAGTTGCGCCCTACTTGCGCCTTACTTGCACCCTACCTGCGCCCTAGTTGCGCCCCAGTTGGGCCCTAGCTACGCCCTAGTTGTACCCTAGTTGCGCCCTAGTTGCATCCTACTTGTGCCCTATTTGTGCCCATAGTTGCGCCTTAGTTTCGCCCTAGTTGCGTCCTATTGACACCCGAGGTGCGCCCTAGTTGCGCCCTAGTTGTGCCCTAGATGTGCCCTAGCTGCGCCCAAGTTGCGCCCTAGTTGCGCCCTAGTTGCCCCCAGTTGTGCCCTTATTACGCCCTAGATGCACCCTAGTTGCGCCTTAGTTGCGCCCTAGTTGCGCCCTACTTGCGCCTTACTTGCACCCTACCTGCGCCCTAGTTGCGCCCCAGTTGGGCCCTAGCTACGCCCTAGTTGTACCCTAGTTGCGCCCTAGTTGCATCCTACTTGTGCCCTATTTGTGCCCATAGTTGCGCCTTAGTTTCGCCCTAGTTGCGTCCTATTGACACCCGAGGTGCGCCCTAGTTGCGCCCTAGTTGTGCCCTAGATGTGCCCTAGCTGCGCCCAAGTTGCGCCCTAGTTGCGCCCTAGTTGCCCCCAGTTGTGCCCTTATTACGCCCTAGATGCACCCTAGTTGCGCCTTAGTTGCGCCCTAGTTGCGCCCTACTTGCGCCTTACTTGCACCCTACCTGCGCCCTAGTTGCGCCCCAGTTGGGCCCTAGCTACGCCCTAGTTGTACCCTAGTTGCGCCCTAGTTGCATCCTACTTGTGCCCTATTTGTGCCCATAGTTGCGCCTTAGTTTCGCCCTAGTTGCGTCCTATTGACACCCGAGGTGCGCCCTAGTTGCGCCCTAGTTGTGCCCTAGATGTGCCCTAGCTGCGCCCAAGTTGCGCCCTAGTTGCGCCCTAGTTGCCCCCAGTTGTGCCCTTATTACGCCCTAGATGCACCCTAGTTGCGCCTTAGTTGCGCCCTAGTTGCGCCCTACTTGCACCTTAGTTGCGCCCTAGTTGCGCCCTAGTTGCGCACTAGTTACACCCTACTTGCGCCCTACTTGCGCCCTACTTGCACCCTAGTTGCGCCTCAGCTGGGCACAAGCTACACCCTACTTGTACCCTGGTTGCGCCCTAGTTGAGTCCTACTTGTGCCCTACTTGCACCCTAGTTGCACCTTAGTTGCGCCCTAGTTGCACCCTGGTTGCGCCTTAGTTGCGTCCTAGATGCGGCGTAGTTGCGCCCTAGTTGCCCCCTAGTTGCGCCATAGTTACGCCCTAGTTGCGCCCTTGTTCCGCCCTAGTTGCGCACTAGTTGCGCCCTAGTTGCGTTCTAGTCATGCCCTAGTTGCGCCCTAGTTGCGCCCTAGTTGCGCCCTAGTTACGCCCTAGCTGCACCCTATTTGCGCCCTTATTGTACCCTACTTGCGCCCTACTGGCACCCTACTTGCGCCCTAGTTGTGCCTTAGTTGGGCCCTAGCTACACCCTGGTTGTGCCCTAATTGAGTGCTAGTTGTGTCCTACTTGTGCCCTACTTGCACGCTAGTTGCGCCTTAGTAGCACCTTAGTTGCGCCCCACGTGCTAACTAGTTGCACTATAGTTGCGCCCTAGTTGTGCCATACTTGCGCTCTAGTTGCACCCTCGCTGCACCATACTTGCACCCTAGTTGCGCCCTAGTTGCGCCCTAGTTGCGCCCTACTTGCGCCCTAGTTGCGCCTTAGTTGCGCCCTAGTTGCACCCTAGTTGCGCCCTTCTTGCGCCCGTATTGCACCAAACATGCACCCTACTAGCACCGTACTTGCGCCCTAGTTGCGCCTGAGTTGGGCACTAGCTACGCCCTAGTTACCCCCAGTTGCATCCTAATTAAGCCCTAGTTGCGCCTTAGCTGCGCCCTAGTTGCACCCTAGTTGCACCCAAATCGTACCCTAGTCGCGCCCTAGTTGCGCCCTAGTCGCGCCCTAGTCGCGCCATAGTTGCGCCTTACTTGCGCCCTAGTTGCACCCTAGTTGCACCCTAGTTGCGCCCTAGTTGCGCCCTAGTTGTGGCCTAGTTGCGTCCTAGTTGCGCCCTAGTTGCGCCCTAGTTGCGCCCTAGTTGCGCCCTAGATGTGCCCTAGTTGTGCCCTAGTTGGGCCCTACTTGCGCCCTAGTTGCGCCCTATTTGCGCCCTAGTTGCGCCCTAGTTGCGCCATAGGTACGCCCTAGTTGTGCCCTAGTTGCGCCCTACTTGCGCCCTACTCTCGCTCTAGTTGGGCCTCAGTGGGCCACGAGCTATGCCCTAGTTGTGCCCTAGTTGCGCCCTATCTGCGTCCTACTTGTGTCCTACTTGCGCCCTAGTTACGCCTTAGTTGCGCCTTAGTCGCGCCTTAGTTGCGCCTTAGCTGCGCCCTAGTTGCGTCTATTGTGCCCAAGTTTCGCCTTAGGTGCACCCTAGTTGCGCCCTAGTTGCGTCCTAGTTACGCCTAGTTGCGCCCTAGTTGCGCCCTTGTTGCGCCCTTGTTGCGCCCTCGTTGTGCCCTCGTTGCGTCCTCGTTGCGCCCTCGTTGTGCTCAAGTTACCCACTAGTTGTGTCCTTCTTACGCCCTAGTTGTGCCGCACTTGTGCCGTAGTTGCACCCTACATGCGTCATACTTGCGCCCTACTTTTTCCTTTGTTGCACCCTTATTGCACCCTTGTTGCGCCATAGTTGCACCCTAGTTACACCCTAGTTGCGCCCTAGTTGCACCCTAATTGCGCCCTAGTCGTGCCCTAGTCACACCCTAGTCACGCCCTAGTTGCGCCATAGTTGCAACGTAGTTGCGCTCTAGTTGCACCCTATTTGCGCCCTTATTGCACCCTACTTGCGCCCTACTTGCACCCTTCTTGCGCCCTAGTTGTGCCTTAGTGGGGCACTAGCTACGCCCTAGTTATGCCCTAGTTGCACCCTAGCTGCGTCCTACTTGTGCCCTACTTGCGCGCTAGTTGCGTCTTAGTTGCACCGAAGTTGCATCCAACTTGCACACTACTTGCACCCTAGTTGTACCCTAGTTGCGCCCTAGTTGTGCCCTATTGCACCCTCGTTGCGCCCTCGTTGCACCCCAGTTGCGCACTAATTGCGCCCTAGTTGCGCACTAGTTGCGCCCTAGTTGCGCCCTAGTTGCG
>SZWC01015550.1:52988-69133 GCA_023375785.1 Penium margaritaceum | reverse complement strand
GATGGACTGGAGGGCGCAACAGAAGATGACTGAGAGCAAGCAGGAGCAGTGGACATGGCAGGTGCAAGGGGGAGAATGTTGAAGATTTCCCCTTCTACATGCCCAAGTGCTGTGTCAGGAGGTGCCAACAAACTGCCAATGAGAGGAAAATCCTCACAGTTGGATCTAGCGGCTAGAGGATTGCTTGTATCCTAAAATGGAGGATTACACCTGAAAGTTGTCGAGTCGTTGAATCCGGTGGAAGTTGTTTTACCGGAATCGGACAGGCACCGAGGAAGATATGAGCTTCCAAAGTTGGAGTGTGCACGGCGGCTCCTGGAGCCGGCTGCGACTCGACATCTGGTGAAAAATTGACTGGACCGAGTAACAAATGTCCATCTGGGGATTTTGCTCCAGAAGGGCTGTTGAGGCGTCCGGTGAATCATTCGCCGGATGTCAGTAGTGCAGTTTGTTATTGAGGGACTTGACCAAAATCCCGACTACAGGTGCGCGAAAAAGTTTCAAACCACATCAATTCCCATCACCAAACTGGATAATCAACTTATCGAAATAGACCCCAAAGACGCGAGGGGAACTGCCACTATATGTAGGGACATCTGCCCTTGTGGAATGGAGTTTTGATGGGTCCTTGATGTGTGAGGGCGCCTCGGCGGGCGACATAGTGCGTGGCGCCGACTGCGCGGCTGGATTGGGGTGCCACGCTCTGGCTGATGTAGCGAGAACTACGGTGATCCGAGTCACGCATGGTTTGGTGCTTTTGAGAGCTCATTACTAGCCCTAAAAATGTTTAGATCATGTCCATGTCCAAAACCTAATGCAAAATTGCGTTCTTTTCTTTGCAAAAGTGCCTGCCTCACAACTCTGTCTAACTCCCAGAAACGTAGTGTGAGGCGACCAGTTAGCTCATGCTTAGACTCACAATTTGCACAAAAGTAGCCGTGAACAAGTGAACACCAGTCAGGTCACGTTGGAACTGCCACCACACAGATTTCTAACAATGGGGAGGTTTTCTCTCTGGAAGGTGCACTTGGAAATCATCATGGATGATAGAGACTAGCTTGGATAATTCTACGCAACCATCCTTGCACCAACAGAGGAGGTTGTTGAGCTAATTGCATGGGTCAAGCTCAATAAGAAGGCTCTTGCCATCTTTGTATCCTCCGTACAACCCTCAGTCCTTTCACACATCACCAATTATACAATGAAAGCCGTAGATTACGCCAAACGAGGCAACTAGTCATCTTCACTTTCCTCGTCTCTTCTTTGTACACAATCTCATCAGTATGAGGAAGGATTAAGGGGAGGATGTCTCTGTCTTTATGCAAAAGTTTGAAACACTCTTGCAACAAGTCACCAGCATGGGGTGAAACGTAAAACATGATATGCAGGCCATGATGTTTCTGATGACGCTGCCGGAGAGGTGGGATCCTACGATTGCAGTGGTTGGAAGATGGACAGAAGAGCAAGTTTCCTATACCACTATCTTAGAGTACATGCGGAATAAAGCCATGTGTCACGGGAGCAATGAAGAAAACGTGGCTGCCTTTGCCTCACAAAGTAGTGGGACCTTCCGCAATACCTCGTCCTTTGGCAACTGGTGAAGTAACAGCACCAGAAACAGTGGAAGGGGTCCAAAGCGCCAAGGAAACAGCCATAAGTGTGGCAAGGCTGGACAGTGGGCTTGGGAGTGTTGGGCACCCAATAAGGAGGGAGGAGATGGGGTTCAATGAAGAGGGGGAAAAATAGAAATGATCCCACAAGCTTGATGGCTGAGTGCTCTTTCAACAAAAGGGAGGGTGATACTCAGGCTAGGAGCGCACAACCTTGTCTCACGCACAAATGAGCACATCAATTACGAGAAGAGAGATTTCATCTCTCTTGCTTCATGAAAGAAGAACTTCAGAGTTGCCAACGGCAAGGTTGAGGCAGCTGAGGATACCTGGTGATAAGCCGGTCACAGTGGGCGTCAATGGTGTGGAATGAAACCTCAAGTTAGAGGGGGTGGTCTACTTTCCCCCTCCTTCACAACCAAACTGCTCTCTGTCTCTAAGACAACTGGCCACGGCATGATAGTGGTCTCCACAAAGAGGAAGCATTAATAGTCCCTACCTATGACATCAACATCTCCTACTCTGTCAAGAAGGTTGTTTCACAGGGCCCTTGCGTTGATGGACTATGTTTCTTGCCGACCAAGATGATAGAATTGAAGGCTGAATTCTTTGGCCGAGAGTGATGGTGAGGAGAGCAACAACGGAGACTCTGATGAAAAAAGGCATGTTTGAGCAACAAAAGTAGTGGCAGTAGAAGAATTGGAAACATTACTGCAAGCCAAAGCAGCCACCACACTTGCTCTTAGAAGCTGTGGCATAAGAGGTTTGGGAACTTGGCTTATCGCATGGTGGTGCTCATGGGAAAGCAGGAGCTAGTGCATGGGATGGAGCTAGATGATGAGGCCGAGTGAGCCTGGAACATGTGTGAGACATGCCTTCAGGGCACAGGCGAGAAGAAACCCTTGAAGAGCAATGGTACGCATGTCCTCGTACCCATCAACCTCATCCACTCTGATGTGTGTGGTCCCTTTCGCATACCATCCAATGGAGGCAGCAAGTATTTCCTCACCTGCATTGACGGCAACTGTTGCAAGGTCTTCATACAATTTCCCAAAAAGAGGCAAGGTGAAGGAAAATGTGCAAGCCTTTGTTGCTTTGGTTGAGTGACAGAATGGTAACAAGGTGAAGACATTCAAGACGAAAAATGGGGGAGAGTACAAAGACTACAGCGAGTGACTCAAGAAAAATGGAATTCAACACCAGAAAACCACCCCCTTATCACCTCAATTGACTAGACCCTCATGGTCATGACAAGGTACATGTTGCCTGCCTCCTAGGTTCTGGGCTTAAGCAGCACGTACCGCTGCCTATCTTGTGAACCTCACAAGTACAGTAGCTCTTCAAAGAAGAGGCAGGCAAAAGTAGACATAGCAGCTGAAGACGCCGTAAGAAGCATGGTCAGGAAAGAAGCCGTACGCCTCCTATATGAAGGTAATCAACTGCACCGGCTTTGCCAAGGTCCAGGCCAGTGAGGGCCCTAGAAAGGTAGATTCAAGAGTGAGGAAATGTATCTTTATCGGGTTTGACACCGCCCAATGAGCTTATAGATTGAGGGACCAAGGAGCCAAGAAGGTCATCTACAGCAAAGACGTGAATTTCCACCAACGGTCTGTGAGTAAGGGAGAGCTTCTCGAGCTCGATAACACTCCCCAAAAAAGAGAATGGCACACTCTCCTTCAGGAAGCAGATAAAACACCAGCACAATGGCATGGTCTATATGGTGCAACAGGGAGCGGAGCTGATAAAGATAACTTAGAATCAGACTCTTAGTCTGACGTATTTGACCCTCCTGACCATGAGGAGGATGAGGAGGTCTAATGAGCAATTTACTTCTCAAAGTACCTCGGCAGCATTACAACAAAGATAGGGGTGAATGGACAGGATTGGACCATTCTTTCCTGGTTCAAGTCTTTCGCACGGGTACTCAGTCAGCCTGACAAAGCCGAGTGGGATGAAGAAATACTTTGTGAAATCAACTCTATGGAGGAGAATGGGACATGGGTGCTGGTGGACAGACTTGCCAGGACTTGCCAGGGTTGGGGGGTCCAAGTGGGTGCTGAAAGTTGAAAGGAATCAGGAGTGCAAGATAGACAGTTACAAGGCTTGGGTGGTAGCAGACGGGTTCTTTCAATGCCCCGGCGGAGAGTATGATGAGACCTTTGCTCCTGTTGTGGTGCTCGCCTCCATCCAGTCAATTCTCATCATCGCTGCTATCAAAAACATGGAAGCCTAGTAGATGCATGTCAAGATAACCTTTCTTTTTACGATAAACTTGACAAGGAGATGATGATGGAGGTACTAGAGGGGGTTGATGCTCCTGAGGGAAAGGTGTGGAGAATGGTGAAAGAACTCTATAGGCTCAAACAAGACTATGGTCCCAGGAGATGGATACATTCATTTCTATGGATTCCTTCATGCATTGCGACGACAACCCTAGCATGTACGTGCATGAGAGAGACAAAGGGACTATGTTGTTGACCTTGTATGTTGATGACCTGATTCGTATGCTCTTCATCTATGGGGCTGCTAGATGATCTCAACGGCAGTTGAGTAGTAGACTTGAGATAAAGGACGTACTTTCTCTTGCTCGCTACCTTGGAATTTCCATCAAGCGTGGCATGGAAGCACGAACCATCAGCCTCAACCAGACAAAATTCATTGACTCCATCCTCAAATGTTACAACATGGCAGACTGCAAGCCTGCCCGCACACCCATGAGCTCAAGGTCCAAGCTCTCCACCTCTATGCTCCCATCCAGCAAAGTGGAGAAAGCTGACATGCTCGTCATTCCCTATCATTCTGCAGTGGGTAGTCTGATATATGCCATTGTGGACATCGGACTAGATACAATCCACACTGTTGGAGAGGTGAGCCGGTTCGTGGCCAACCATGGTCCACTGCACTGGCAAGTTGTGAAGCGCATCATGTGCTACCTTAAGGGGACGCGCCATCTGGAGCTCCAGTTTTGGAGGCTTTGCTAGATGCGCGTTACTCTGTCTCGTGTGCTACACCGATGCTCATTGGGGAGGCATGATAGATGACAGAGAATCCACCTCAGATTTTGTGTGTATGCTGAATGGAGGTGTGTTCAGTTGGGCGAGGCGCAAGCAGGAATGCGTCTCTCTACCAACAGCTGAAGCCAAGTACATGGCCTTGGATGAGGTGTGTAAAGAGATGCAGTGGCTATGCATCTTGGTGAATGAGATTAAGACACCACAGGCAACGGAAACGGTCATCAAGAGTGACAACATGAGCGCCATTGACATGTCCATGAACCCAACCCTCTCTAGGCGTACAAGGCACATTGATGTTTGCTATCACTATTCNCCTCAGATTTTGTGTGTATGCTGAATGGAGGTGTGTTCAGTTGGGCGAGGCGCAAGCAGGAATGCGTCTCTCTACCAACAGCTGAAGCCAAGTACATGGCCTTGGATGAGGTGTGTAAAGAGATGCAGTGGCTATGCATCTTGGTGAATGAGATTAAGACACCACAGGCAACGGAAACGGTCATCAAGAGTGACAACATGAGCGCCATTGACATGTCCATGAACCCAACCCTCTCTAGGCGTACAAGGCACATTGATGTTTGCAATCACTATGCTCAGGACTTGGCCTACAAGCAGAATGTGGAGCTTGAGTATGTCGTTACGAAGCTCAACCTGCCTGACATGCTTATGAAGCCAGTGGACAAGGATCTCCACCAGGCTGGTGGGCAAGGTATCAGCATGGTCGTGATAAAGAATGATCATGGCAGCTGGTGCAAGGTGCAAGGGAGAGGTTTGTTCCCCTCATTCAGTTGTAGGATGGATCAAGAATGATGTACCCCTTGTGGAGGTATGACCACACGATCCGTTGTACGGTGAATCTCTTGGAAATCAGTGAAAAGCAGCCTCACTACTCTTAGCCTTTTAAGAAATCCGGGCTTAAATATAACGGCTCAAGTCCTACCAGAACCACTTTGATCAAACAGCTCTTTGGTCATCAGACCGTCCGACCAACAGTCAAGTGATCCCTTATCTTGTGACGTGTTACACATGTCCGGCTAGCAAGAAGAAGCCGTTGCTCTGACTGGTTTGCTTTGTTCTGTCTGTACATACCAAGGACGCTTCATTACCTGAAATCAAACTTAGAAAAATTCTTGTCATCCTGTTCACCCTCGGTTATGCGGCCTCAACACTGTGTCTCTGCTTTGTCCATTCTTACTCTCTTACTCATCACCATCCAATCTCAGCTCTTGTACTTGCATTCCTTCACTCTATCACTTTTTCTCCTCCAATCCTCAATTTTCATGACACTGTAACTTCTCCTCCTGCAGCTACATTCTCTCACGGTACTCTTGTTTACTCTCTACTCCAGCGCTCCTACCTTGGGCCCTTGTTTATCCTTGATCCTCATTTTCGGCAAACTCCCTTTGCTTAAATACTGTTGGAAATGTGGTTCTTATGTGGCCCCACCACGTCCTGAGGTTCACAGCTCTTTTGGGCAGCAGTCTTAGATGAATTGTGCGCTTTTTGGTTGCCACACAGTATGTGAGCAGAGTTCAGACGGAATGCAGAAACACCCAAAGTTGAAAGAGCTGGGATCAATTCTGAGTGGCCATTTGGAAAAGAACCAGATCAGCAAAGATAAAGTGTTAGTCACAAGCTGTCCAATGCACCAAACCGTGCACAATTTAGACCACCATAATGCCCGTTACACAATTCGGAGTGCATCATAGTGTCTCTGTCCCTGACAGAGCACAACCCGACGCAACACAGGAGGACAAAGCACATTGACGTGCGCTACCATTATGCGCACGACATGGTCCAAAAGGGACAGGTCGTGCTACAACATTGTGGTAAGGCACACATGCTCGCGGATTGCTTGACCAAGGCACAACCCAGAGATCAGCATGTCATCAGTGTGGCAGGTCTTGGACTTAAGGGCTATGTTGGGCTCGAGAGTGCTATGGAGCCAGAGATGGAGCCAGTGTTATCCTCTTGTACCACGGTAGGCTCCGACCGTGGCACGCCAAGCTCCCCCAATAGTCGGCGGAGCCACACCGCCTCCTTGAACGCTTAAGCCAGCGCGATGTACTCCGCTTCCACTGTGGAGGTGGCGACGTAGTCCTGCTATCTACTACACCACAAGAACGCTGCACCTGCGAGGAAGAACAAATAGCCGGAGGTGGACTTCCATCCATCCACGTTGCCGGCGTAGTCTGCATCCGTGTAGTAGACCAGATGCAAGGGGTCGGTCCTCCCCTTGCCGTCAAACCTCAGGCACGCGTTCCGCATCGCCTGCATGTAGCCAAGGATGTGTTTGACCACCTTCTAGTGTAGTGGCCCTGGATTGGCCACGCACCTGCTCACTTGACCCACTGCGTAGGCCAGGTCCGGTCAAGTCACCACCATGGCATACATGAGGCTGCCCACCGCGAACTGGTACGGCATCCCCGCCATGTCCTCCCGCTCTTCTTTTGTTTGCGGCAACATTGCCTCGCTCAGGTCACATATTTTAGCGAACGGACTGCCAACTGGTTTGCAGTCCTCCATGCCATGCCGCTTCAACACTTTGGCCGTGTACCTGGCCTGTCCCAACTCAAGTGTGCGCGCCCTCCGATTCTACTTCATGCTCACCCCGAGGTAGTACTCCAGCTCCCCCATGTCGGACATCTGAAATCTGCTGCTCAGCTGCTCCTTCAGCTGCTCTAGAGCCTGCAGATTAGAGGAACACAAAATCAGGACGTCCACGTAGAGTGCAAAAATCTGATGGAGCTGGTTGTTGCACCGCACGTAGACACTGTGATCAGATTCACAGAGCTTGAAGCCGAGCTGCGCCATGTAGCCATCCATCTGCTGGTACCAACACCTCAATGACTGTTTTAGCCCGTACAAGGACTTGCACAGCTTGCACACCTTGCCCTCCGGTGCATCCACCCCCTCTGGCACCTCCATGAGGATCTCCCTGTCAAGAATGCCGTTCAGAAACTCAATTTTCACGTCCATGTCCTTGGCAGCTGTCACCGTAAGGATAGCCTAGATACTCGTGAACTTGGCGACGGGGACGACCGTCTCATTTTAGTGCTCGCCCTTGCGTTGTGCAAACCCCTTTGCCACCAACCACGCCTTGTACTTCTCCACTTTACCCTCCTTGGTGTACTTTGTTTTCAAGACCCACTTGGATCCAATGACCTTGGCGTCTTTCGGCCGGTCCACGAGCTTGCAAGTGTCGTTCTCAGTAATGGAAGCCAGCTCTGACTTGATAGCTGTGGCCCACTGCCCCGATTTAGGCCGTGCAAGCATCTCTTACACAATTTTTGGCTCCGCTGCAGCTGCCATCATGCATCGCGCCATGCTGATCCAGCTGCCCATTTCTGCGTCGCACCATTGTGCCCCCTTCCACTGCCTTCGGCTGCGTCGTGGTGACTTTGGTGACGCCAGCGGCTGGTCCTACTGCCACTCCATGGCAGCTCCATTTGTGTCCTTGACCTCCTCTGCTTTGACTGCTGCGTCCTGCGCCTCTGCGACACCTGCATTTGCACTGTCACCCTGCTGCGCCCAAGCACCGTTGCACTCCAAAGACGCTTTGTCAGTGTCGGCGTCCGCCGGCTCCTCCTCATGGGTTAGGAGCTCGAACCACTCCCCCTGATTTGGAGATTCCACCACGCCAATGTCACAGCTGCTGGTGCTATAGGTCTGCTGCTCGCTAAAGTCAACGTCACGGCTGCTGAAGACCTCCTCCTTGCTCACGTCATAGAGCCGGTACGCCTTAAGTACGCTCTCATAGCCAAGGAAGAGACACGGCTTGGCGCGTGGGTCCAGTTTTCCGTCGTGCCATTGTGCCGCCTGCACCATCGCGTGCGCATTGCACCCAAAGACCTTCACATGCATCACACTTGGCTTGCGCCCGCTCCATACCTCCCGTGGCATCTTCCAGCCGCTCTTCCCCTTCTGGACCGCTTTCGGGGTCAGGTTGGTGGTGTACATTGTTGTACGCACCGCTTCTTCCCAGAAGCTCCACAACAATCCCGCGTCCACGAGCATTGTCCGCACCATGTTCAACAGCGTCTGGTTTGCTCGCTCCGCCACACCAATAGACTATGGCGAGTAGGGAGTTGTGTGCTCCCACTTCATGCCCTGCTGCTTCAGCCACCCGCTGCACCCCACATACTCTCCGCCATTTTTGCTGCGTAGCGCTCTGACGGTTTGGCCAGTCTGCCTCTCCATTGCGGCGATGCAATCCTTCAGCCGGTCCAGCACCATGCCTTCCGCTGCATGAAGTACACATAGAGTTTTCTGATGCAGTCATCGATGAAGGTGACAAAGTACCACGCATCGCCTTTTGATGGCATTCTGAACGGTCTGCACACATTAGTGTGCACGATTGCCAGCAGGTCCTCGGCGTGCCCTACATTCTCGTTGAACAACTTGCACCTCACCTTGCCCAAAATGCAAGGCTTGCACTTTTTGTGCGTTGCTGCATCTACTGCCATGTCTGCTGCACTGGAGATGTCAAGGCAGTGTACCATGTTGCACTNTGCGGGCGACAAATGCCCCAGCCGCCGGTGCAAGAGCTCCAAATCAGCTCCCCCTCCTGTGGCCAAGGTGACGGTGCATTCTTGCAAATCTGCTGCATTTTTTATTGCACCACCTTCGTCTCGCCGATGTAGAGACCGCCCTCGCACTTTTCCTCCAGCGCTACTTTGCCACCGTCGTCCATGCGCACCACTGCACCTTTCCTGCGGAAGAGCACCTCATACCCCTTAACCGTCAAGCAACTAACACTTAGAATGTCTGCTAGGCCGGAAACATGTTGCTCATCACAGATGAAGCACAACATCTTCTTACCGTTCACCTCCACCTCCACCTCAACGTCTCCTTGGCCGGCCGCCGGCTCGACTTTGTCGTTCGTGACCACAATAGACTTGGAAGATTTGGTGTAGTGGACGACCCCCACCTTCTGGACTTGGGTGTGCTTGTTGGCACTGGAATCTAGGCACCGCCTGGTGGCTCCTTTAAGGTTGTGATTTGTGCTACTATTTAGGAGCGTCTTCTTGCCTTTGGCATCGTTGGCGCCGGTCTTTGCCTCCTCCGGGCACTCATGGGCCCAATGGCCCTCCTTGCCGCAATTGCAGCATGCACCTTTCTTGGCTCCCTTCTTGCTGCCACCCTTTCCGCTGCCTCCCTTGCCGCCGCTGCTGCCACCACGCATTTTGGTGACCAGGGCTGATGAGGACAACGGGGCCTCACGGCCACTGTGATGTTGCGTCTTGTTGCAGACCTACTCGGCGACTGTGCCATAGGTGAGGTTGTCCTCCGCCCATCCACCAAGGATGGTAATGAGGGGGCTCCAACTGTCAGGTAGAGCCATGAGGACGGCCATCGCCTGTGGTTGAGAGTCGACCTTCCACCTCACATCATTGCACTGCAAGGCGAGTGACTCGATCTGCTGCATGGCGGAGAGGATGTCCTCGCCCTCCATGATCCTTAATGTTTGAAGCCGTTTCACTGTGAAGATCCGGTTCAGGAGCGGCGTTGATTAATGGATAGTGCAGATCGTTTTCCACGCCTCGAAAGCCAATGTGCTACCTTGGAAGTAGCCCTATTGGTTCTCGGCGGAAGACGACAGCAAGAGCATGAGCACCTCAGTCTTTTTCTTTATGAAGGCCAGCTGCTCCTTGTCTGTCGTGGTATTCTCGTCAAGCACCTTTGTACCCTTCATCAGGTAGAGTATCCCTTTATGTGCGAGGTAGATCTCAAAGTGCCACCTCCACAGCCCAGAGCCAAGGCCGCCTGCGTAATTCTGGATCAGCTGCGACTCCATCCTCAGCGCCATGATGCGCTTTTACTACCCGGATTGTTAGACGTTGAGAGCGAGGTTGTCCGCGACGCTCCTCCTGTCCGCTGGGGAAGCCGTGAACGTTTGGGACTGGTCAGGGCTGTGGGCCCATAAACCATTGTTAGGAATGTGGTTCCAACGTCGCCTGACCACGGCCTGAGGTTAACAGCTCTTTTGGGTAGCAGACTTAGACCAAGTACGTGCTTTCTGGTCGCCACACACTATGCGAGCAGAGTTCCAGCAGCAGCCTCCTGATGGAGACTAGGGCAGCCCTTAGGGAGGTGATCAGGCTCACTAAGAGCCGCCTAGGCAGGACCAACTGTTTGTGAAAGGGAGTTGCAGATTGCACAGAAAAATGTTACGTAAGCAAATGTAAGTCTGAAGAGAATGCAAATGTCAAGAAGAACTCTTGAGTGAGAAACAACGTCACCACAGCTTTCTAACAAGACCTTATATTCCTCATTTGGCCAAGGGAGCACTGAGATACGCACTGTCAAAGTTGACTATCTAACACACTCTCCTAGCCTAGCGGGATGAGCAGCAGTCACCTTGCCACACATGAGAATTACGTCTCACACGACCTGCACGGCCAATAATCATAGACTGCTCCTTCCTTGAAGTCTCTTGGAGGCCCTCAAGTTGGATTTTCTCCTTGAAGGCCGCTCTCAGCTTTCCTGTTTAATAATTCTGCCGCCTTTTGAGCTGAAAGTGCTCATGTCGTCACTTGAACCCGACCCATGATCTCCAAACACTGGAAATCCATATCTCACTCAAACGGAGTCTGAATTGAGTTCCGCAAAGTGCGTTGGAACCTTTGAAACATCTTCTATGTATCTGTCACGCCAGATGATTTTTATCGAGTAACCTAGCACCCTCATATCCATAAATTCTCTCACTTTGTGAGAGTAAAAATCATGCAAGACCGTACTGTCCCCTCAGCTGCTCAAAGTGGTGCTTTGCCAACAGCTTGATAAGGAATTCGTCCAACATCATGCTTGAAGAGCACAATTTAATTTGCACCACCTGCTTTGCCACAAGCTCACGGATGAAGTGATATCGTGGGTCGTTGTGCTTGGTGCAGGCGAGAAACTCTGCATTCTTGGTCAGGGCAATGGCGCTCATGTTGTCACAGTAGATGGTGGCAGCAGTCTGCTGTTGCCCAAGGCTTGCCAGCAGCTCACGGAGCTACACAGCTTCCTTTGCTGCTTCACTCAAGACGATGTACTCTGCTTTGGTGGAGGAGACAGCGACACACTCTTGTTTCTTGCTCCTCCAGCTGATTGCACCTCCCCCGAGCACAAACACGAACCCACTGGTCAACCTCCTTGTGTCCACGTCACCTCCCCAATCTGCGTTGTTGTAGCCAATGAGGATGGGGCTGTTGTTGCCGTCAAAGGTGAGGCAAAGGCTGCTGCTACTGTCGAGGTAATGCAGCACGGGCTTGACAACATCCTAATGTGACACGCCCGGATTTGCGCAGAACCTGTTGAGCACTCCCACTGCTTGGCTGATGTCAAGGTGAGTGCCGACTGCTGCGTACATGAGGCTCCCAACTGCTGATTGGTATGGCACTACTTCCATGCGGCTGCTCTCTTGCATGCCACGGGGAGTCTGTGTCATGCTCAACCTTGCTCCCACTTCCAGAGGTGTTGCGGCCTTACGCACTCGTGCCATGTTAAAGCGCTTGACGATGTCGCTCAGGTACATGCTCTTTAAATACTCCAAAGTGTGTTGCTGTCAGTCGCGCTTGACCTGAAGGCCAAGGTAGTAACTGAGCTCTTCCATGTTTTTCATGACAAGCCTGGAAGCAAGGGACTGCTTCACATCGTGCAAAGAGACTTGGAGTCAGATGCAATGAGCAGATCCTCAACATAGAGCAAGATGATGACCTGGCTTGCCTCTTGCATTTGTCCATAGACTGCATGGTCGGCTTGTGGTACCATGGTTGGCTTGTGGCAAAAAACCAAGCCCAGCCAGCTGCTCATCCATCTTGTGGTGCCATGCTTGCGGTGTTTACTTCAGGCCGTAGAGGGTCTTCACAAGCTTTCACACCAAATCCTCATTTCCCTCCATCACATACCCTTCTGGCCGCTCCATGTACACATCCTCCTCGAGGTCACTATTCAGAAATGCACACGTCATACCAGTTTGGTGCACCTACCAGTCCATTGTAGCAGCAAGAGTGACGATCGCTCCGATGGATGGGAACTTTACAAAAGGTGCAAATGTATCATTGTATCCACACCCTCAGTCTATGCATACCCGTTTGCAACCAGCCCTGCTTTGTACATGAGCACCTTACCATCCGCACCACGCCTGCGCCTGAAGAGCCACCGGCACCCAATTACCCGGCTACCGTGTGGAGCTTCCTTGAGAGTCCAGGTGACGTTCTTCATGAGCGCACCATACACCTCGTCTGCTGCGGCACGTCAATCTTCCACCTCGGTGCTGTGCATGGCTTCAGCAAATGTAGCTGGGTCATCGATGGCGGTGAGGAAGAGGAGCTTAAGGTCATAGGACTCTGTTCGTGGTGGAGCGGTGCACAGGTTCAGCCACTCATCTTCTTGTGTCTGCTTCTTTGCGAGCCTCTTGAACGAGTACTTAGCCACAAGGGCAAAGGTGTCGGTGTAGTTTACCCGGAGAATCTGGCTGTAGCCACGGATTACCAGGCAGGCCTTGCGACGTTCGATAGCGCCCAAACTGTCAAGCTTTGTTTTCAAGTCCCACTTGCAGGTTACTATAAGTGCACCTGGTGGACAAGGAACGAGATAGCAGGAGTGTTGTTTTTTTAAACTGAGAGAATTCAACTTGTGTTGCTTCTTTCCACTGAGCAGCATTGGGACGATGCACGACATCTGTGTAACTTCTAGGATCAACCACCTATGTGAGTAGTGCTTTATCTGAGTCATCAATGATGGTTTTGGCAAGAACGTTGAGCTGAAGAAAGGATGGACGCTTGGTCTGACGACAAGATCAACGTGGCACAATGGAGGATGCAGCTGGGGTCCATGGATTTGGTGGAGCAGGGAGAGCAGCGGAAGCCGGTGGGGCAGATGATGCTGATGGGGACGCTGATGCAGGAAGGTCGCAAGCCAGGACATGTTCTTCAGGGAAGATGGGAGGAATAATGACAGCATGTTTGTCGATGGAGAGATCAACAGAGAACGTTTGCAGTGGTTCAGAAGTAGGTTCAACGTGGATTAGAGGAGTGCCAGAGGGTGGAGAAGAACTCACCGCACGGTTGTAGAAGCTTTCATCAAAAACAGGGCGGCGGCATCAGATGAAATTCTTTGTTGTGGGATCCTAGAGTTGATAGATGTCACGGCTGTTGTCGTATCCAAGCAGAATGCACAGCGTAGAGGGAGGTTCTAGCTTGGATCATTCAGCTGGGCAGATCCAGGCGTAAGCTGTGGATCCAGAAATGTGGATGTGGCCCAGATGACGACGGTTCCCATTCCAGGCTTCGTAGGGAGTATGTGTCCCCTTCCGCAGCTTGGAGGTAGGAAGCCGGTTTGTCATGAATACTGCCGTAGTAAGAGCTTCAGCCCAGAAAGCCGTGGACAAGCCTGCTGTATGAAGCATAGTGTGTGTCTGATCCAGGAGGGTCCGGTTCATACGCTCGGCACGACCATTTTGTTGTGGTGTGTATGGCACAGTCGTGCAATGTTGGATCCCTTTGTCGCACTCGTCATCATGGACGTCATAGTGTCATTATCTTTTTTATTGTCGACATTATTCTTGGCGATACAGACGGGTGGGAGTGAAAGACGCAGAGGGGGTGAGGAGAAATAGGAGGGGGAGGAGGGACGTAGAGGGAAAAGAAGAGAGAAGAAAAGGGACAGAGGAAGATAGAGAGAGGAGAGAGGGAAGGAGTGAGATGGGGAACAAGAGGCCATAAGAGAACAAGGGTAAAAATGAGGTGTGCATGTATCCACGTTCGTGACTGCGTATGTATGTATGTATGTATGTATGTATATATATATATATACATGTATATATATATATGCACATCTATACATAATTATTGGTATGTGTATCTTTTTGTACTCTTGTGTATGTGTGTGTGAGTTCATATGGTGGTATTGCACACAAAGCGGTGCTTGATAAGAAACTTGGGACCAAACTACACGGGGTTCCACTTGTACGTCATGATTTGTGGCGGATACTCACGCAACGAACGGGCATCAGATACTNATGTATATATATATATATATATATATACATATATATATATGCACATCTATATATAATTATTGGTATGTGTATCTTTTTGTACTCTTGTGTATGTGTGTGTGAGTTCATATGGTGGTATTGCACACAAAGCGGTGCTTGATAAGAAACTTGGGACCAAACTACACGGGGTTCCACTTGTACGTCATGATTTGTGGCGGATACTCACGCAACGAACGGGCATCAGATACTTTAGAACCAGCAATATTCCTCTCAGATGAGTCTGGATCATCCATCGACCTACGCATCACACCATCACTCTTTTGGTCTACAAACGAGTCTTCGGCACAAAAAACTGCCTACTGTGAAACTTTCTTGAAAGAAAGGGACTGGTTAAGCATCTACAAGATTTATGACGTTGCGACTATTCCTGCACAAGAGAGGTTTGTATACTTTTCAGTAAAAACCCTACTTCTTTGATATGTCAAGTTGTTCTCATGGCCTAATTCATGATACATTTTTATTTTACAGGTACACAGTTGGAGGAAAAGACTGTTCACTTATATGGTACATGGGACAACCATACGCTGTAAATGTGGAAGCACCTTATGACGTCATCCCACGAGTGCTTGGAGCTATGCATGAGAAGAGAACACAAAGATTACATCTGGAGCGTTTTATTCCCCCAAAAGAGTATCAGGTATGAATGCACAATTGTTCTAACATATCTCTTGATCATGTCAAATAATGTATGATTCGTTCATCTGTTTTTTTGCAGCTTGGCTCAGCTGTAGGTGTTATTTACAGAACGAAGAGCCACAACCATTTTCCGACAGGGAAGAAGAACCAAGATTTCGTCATATATGGTGATTCCCTCATTCTTATGGGGTCCGCATGGGATAGTCACGCGACATCTCTCCAACAATTATTGGACAATGACAAGGTTGTTGCTGTTAGTGACCTGTCGTACAACGAGGGAATGCTTCGAATATCTAAAAGGTTAAATTGTTACCCATGATCATACTCACATACACACATACACATGTATACACATATGTACAAAAATGTATGTTGACACAAAAATATACACACATCCGAATCTACATGCACATTTACATCCACACAGGCATGCACACAAGCATGTGCACAAACATGTATGTAAACATGAATTTGTATGGCATATGCATAAAGTTTTAAAATCATAATCCTGAAAATCCATTCTTGAGATCACGTATACGATATTTGTTCAAAATGTCAAAGCACTTGTGGAAAATACCTTGCCACCAATCACGTACAACATCCAAAGGTAAAAAAGAACTGTTTTTTTGTCAAAAACAACTCTCTTTTTACATTCTTTGTTTAAGCACTCACATCTTGTTTTGGCATGCATGACATGTGTATTGATCTCTTTGTTTTTTACACCACTTGTGCGTGTGTGTGTGTGTGTGTGTGTGTGTGTGTGTGTGTGTGTGTGTGTGTGTGTGTGTGTGTGTGTGTGTGTGTGTGTGTGTGTGTGTGTGTGTGTGTGTGTGTGTGTGTGTGTGT